>OY101447.1:123840947-123980886 GCA_956483635.1 Panzeria rudis
ATTTTGTATAAGTTTCTAAGCCTACTATGCTTATTTTATTATATTTTGATTCTTAAAAATATCATCATTCGTAAATTCTCAAATTGTTTTTGAAAGTCTGTGCATAACTGTTCAAAGTTGTGGTTGAAGTCTACTTACGATTTGGTAAAGCGCCAATGAAATGTATATAGACAATGCTTAACCATCAGCAAATAAACTGCATTTAAAATAAAATTAAGACAATATGTCAAATAATAAGTTTCGTAAACATTATTTACAATGTTAGCAATAAAGTTATTTTTTTCATACAAATGCTGGCTTTTCGTTTGGTTTTATATGATACATCCGAGTTTACTAGAATGTTTCGGCTTATTAAAAATGCATTGTAAAGCAAATAGTTTAGTTAATGCAATGAAATAAAGCATTTATGAATGAACCTAATTTTATACACAAGAGAGTAAATAAATGTTCCATAATTTTTAAATTTGTGTTATTTATTTTCTCTTTTTCTGCAAAATAATTACAGTTTAGAAATTATCTCTTTAAGTCAAGTCGATTAAACAGTTCACTTCGTTTATTATTTAAGGATACCTGCAAAGAGCTTTATTACTCTTAATATTCAAGAGAATTACTACGCCAAGTCAATAAAAAGTTAATAAGTCCTTTGACGCTTTAGTTAAGAAAAACATTGTATTGGTCTACCTTTATTAGAATCCTAAATATTTTAACGTATGAAAAACTCGATTTTAAAACCAACTTTAATTTTAATAATATATCATGTATATCAAGCCAGTGTTTCTTGAGATCTATTCATACTACCATTTATTTAATAAAAGTTGATACTTTTAACAAAAATTAGTTGATAATGTCAATACGGAATATTTTCTCAATTTTTTTTTAGCTACTGCTGCCTCTCAACTTTTTGTACATTTTATATTTGCATAATTTGCATTTTTTTATATGCTTGGATTAATATTTCATGAAAGGCACTATAAGCCATAAAATACTTTAGGAACTATTAAACCACACACTTGCTGTTTTTGTTCTCACTAAATTAAAAACATAAGGATCGGTTTTATTGATATCAGAAAATTTCGAAAAGATGAAAATTGTTGACCTGTGTAATTATTTATGTAATCAAGTTATTGAAAAATTTAAATGATTTAGCACGACTTTAAAAAAATGTTAAAAGAATTATAAATTTATTGTATAAGAGAACGTATAAATCGCCTGAGCAGCTCTTAGTCTCTTAAGTTTTTTGAGAAGCCAATAAAACAGTTCATTTGCCTTATTCATAAAGGAGAGAAATCAAAAGTAAAAACTTTCATTCGCTTATGTCTCAGTAGCATTACAATACTCTTAAAACCAAAACACACGATGTGTTTTGCGAATTCTTACAAGGTGATACAATATTTTAAATAACCACATTTTTTACTTAGAAAACATTAGTTTAAAACTAAAAGCGTTACGGAATGGTCGCAACAACTACAAAACGAAAACGCGCAAGGATACGTATACCAGGATAAGACGAAAAAAGTGATTTACGCTAACAACACTACAGGGGAACAATGCTTAGATAAAAGTATGTACGTTTGTTATTAAGTGAGAGTATAAGCATTAAACACATTACAAATACAAGGATAAGGGCACACAAGTTGAAAGAAGATTCTGTGGTTCATAATTTAAAATGGTTGTAAAAAATGCTTTTAAATAATAACTTTTTGCCAAGTAAATAGCTTTAAAAAACATAAAGAAATGTTTCATAAGCAAAGTTTACTTTGAGCTATAGCAACAGACGGGCATCCTTGGTGACACTGTTGCATTAAATTTCTGAATGTTTTTGCTTCTATGGTCGGTAGATAAAGATTTAAATAGAATTTCTTAACCTAGCAATAGTTTAATATGATTAAATATTTATTTTACCCAAAGAGAAAAACAATCTCATAAACAAACTTTTACAAATATATTGTTTGGCAAACATTTTAACGTTCTTGGCTAAGGTTTTACAATTTATTTATTTATTTATTTATTAAGTCTTTGAAATATTCCTTACAGACTATATTATAATTCATATAAATTATTAGGATAATATAGGTAAATAATTTAAAAACCTCTAGATATTCAAATGCGCAATGATATTGCGTTTTATAATATACAAATTTAAAGAAAAATCTATACAATTAAATATTTCGTTAAAACAACAACATAATTTTCCCAATAGATCAGCCATAGCATAGTTAGTACGAAAAGTTTTGACGTGGAGTAGATCGCAAGATCGTAATAAGCATTGGGGAACATTAAAAAATATATTACTTAACAGAAAATCGGAACATAGATTTCCATTTATAAGATTCAGCATGAAAAAAATATTGAGCATGGTTCTCCGATAAGGTTGGTAAGTTAATCTCAGCTAATCTTATTGAATATGAGGGAAGTGCAACATAACCTCGATAGACATTTCTTAAACGAAATAAGAGAAATTGCTTTTGAACAGATTCGATGCGATCGATATGCACATTGTAGTACGGGTCCCATATAATCGATCCATATTCTAATATAGGTCTTACCAGTGATGTATATAAACTTTTAGTGATAAGCGGATCCTTGAATTCTTTTGACCATCTCTTAATAAAAGCCAGAACACCACGGGCTTTATTCCCAGTAAGCGTTATATGTTGAAGGAAGTTTAGCTTTACATCCAACCAAATTCCCAGGTCCAAAAATATGTTAACTAACTCTAATTTGTAATTATTCAGTAAGTAAGAATGAGCAATATCATGTTCTCTAGAAAAGTGCATATGTTTGCATTTTTTCAATTAAGTTCCATTAAATTAATGTTGCACCATTTGTAGAAATTATCCAAATCGATCTGAAGAAGAATATAATCAGAAGTCTGATTAAAAGTCAAAAATATTTTAACGTCATCAGCATACATTAATATGTTACAATATTTGATGGCCTCAGGCAAATCATTGATAAACAGTAGAAACAATATTGGTCCCAGGTGGCTGCCCTGGGGGAAACCAGAACTAACAAAAATTCTTCTTGAAATTATAGATTTAAATTTCACAGATTGAGTTCGGCGAAAAAGATATGATTTTATCCAGTTAAAGTAATTACTGTTAAGTCCCATTTTATCTAGTTTTATGAATAATAGCTTATGGCTTACTTTATCAAACGCTTTACTGAAATCAGTATAAATAGCGTCGGTGTGTTGGCCGTTGGTGAAAGCTCTATTGACCAACGTTGTAAAATGAAGAATGTTCGTCATCGCAGAAAATCCTGTACGAAATCCTTGTTGAAGTGATGTAAATGACGAAGAAACTTGATGTAACTGGAAGTTGATTGTACATTTTTCAAAAAGTTTATGTATATCACTTAGTTTGGCGATACTTCTGTAATTACTTATACTAGATTTATTACCAGATTTGAATAAAGCGACTATATAAGATTCTTTCCATATTTTTGGAAAATACCCATACTGCAGCGAAATATTAAATATTATAGATAATGGAACAGATATGGCAAATGCGCAGTTAATTAAAATGCAACTTGGAATGCCATCAGGTCCACTAAAGATGGATGATTTAAAAGTTTTTAAGCAATTAATTATATGTAAGGTGTCAATTGACGACGTTGATATTGTGTGAATTGCATTAATTTTGTAAGGATAATCAACAGAAACATAAAATTAGGCATCAGAATATGTAGAGGCAAAACAATCAGCAAACATGTCACTTATTACCGTATTATTGCTGGACTCATAGCTTAAATATTTCATTACTTTTGGGATGCTCGAAGATTTTCTTTTAGAGTTAACGAACTTGAAGAACTATTTGGGATCGCGTATAAAATTAGATTTTATGTCGAGCTGATTATATTCGGCACGGAGAACTGAATATTTTCCATAATAAAAAGCAGATCCATTTTTTTGTATATTTTTAAGTATTTATTTTTTAAATATTTTAGTGAGGAGAGTTGTCTGGAGTTCCAAGGTGGTCCATTTGTAGAACGAGAAGAAAACTTAGGAACCCATTGGTTCATATATTCAAATATAGTTTTGTAAAAGCAATCTACCATTTTATCAATACAACTCGGTTTACCATTTGGGATAGTTTACAGTTGAAGCCAATTAGTATTAACTAAAAGGTTGTTAATGTCCTTGTAATTTGCACGCTTAAGACAGAATTTTTTATCCATGTTGGTCGAATATATGCCACTACAAACGTTAGGGATGTTACAGCTTATTTCAATAATAGGGTGATATCGGTCCTCTGGCAATGTAATTTACCGAAAACATTTTGAACATCATTAATTTGATGTAGACAGAGATCATTTATATTATTATATACGTCATCACAAAGCTCAGCAGATATTGCAGGTAAATAACAGTCATTCTCAGTTGAAAACTGCCAAGCGATTTGGGGTAAATTGAAATCACCAAAAACGAAAACAAAGTCAGCAGGATTTGATTTTAAAGTTACAGCATTGGTGGCTTCAATATGTTGTTTATAAATTAAAAGATTCGATTGAGGAGGAATATATGAGCAAGTAATTTAAACTTTAAAATGATTTATTTTTATAACAACAGCTATGAATTCAATATTGTAAGTGAATTGAATTGAATAAATTTTTGCAAATCTTCTGCACAATCAACTTCCGCACAAAAAGCAATTTGTAAAATTATAAATCAGCTTTCTTTCGATAATGTTTGAAAATATGGCTTCTAATAGTGCCAAACAGCATGGCTACCGATTTAGCAGTGGAGGCGTCCATAGCAGAGTCAGCTCTGGCCAGCTCATCTGCCTGTTCATTGGTAAGAAAGTTTGTATGTGCAGGAACCCAGATGAGGATGATGTCTGCCTGACCACCTAATCTGGATATTATGTCCTTGCAGTGGCTAACTAAAGTATGAGAAGTAGTGTATAACCTTCGGGACAGAAGTGCCGCCTGACCGTCAACGAACATGTCGACTTTCCCCTGAACCCTCCTGTCAATTAACACTCTGCCTGCCTTTCTTATAGCGAGGATTTCAGCCTGAAATACATTGGGTTCGTTGGGAAGTCGGAAGAAGAGTCTTGAGGCCTTGGGGCCATTCGAAAAGACTCCAGAGCCTACACCGCAGACCATTTTTGATCCATCAGTATACACCCTGTAGTTGAAGTCTCTTTCTATGTTACCTCCCTTTAACTTCCGTCTGGATGGAGAGGGATTCTCAGTGGCGGTGGTAATTGATCTAAGATTCTGGCATGACTATAAGCCCTTGATCTCCACCTCGCAGATGACGCTAGTATTGACACACTGCTCGAGGATGCTGCCAATACATGAAGGTTAATCGGAATTACGTTTAGTATAACACTCAGAGCCTCTGAAGGACTAGTACGTAAACAACCTGTAATCCCAATGCAAGCAGATCTCTGTATTCTGTATACTTGGTCTACCACCTATTTCTTGCTTGTGACCGTCCACCGTACTATCGATCCTTAAGTCAATATGGGAAGAACAATTGGTATGTACATCCATTTGAGCATGTTGTGGCTTAGACCACATTTGGAACTAAACATTCTCCGACAGGAGTAGTAGGCAGCTGATGCCTTTCTAAGTCTGTGTTGAGCATTTATTTCCCACGATAGTTTAGAGTTCAGGATAACTCCTAGATATTTTGCATTGTCCGATAGGGAGAGTACCTGATTCTGAAGCCGGGAGAGTCTAAGGTTCTGAACTTTGGTTGTTAGTAGTACCAGTTTAATAGTACCAGTTTAGTTTTATTTGGGTTCATTCCAAGACCAAAACCTGTAGCTCATTTGCTGAGTGTGTGCAAAGCATTGGACATGATATCATTTATAACGTCCGTGAACATCTCTGATACCATTAACATCACATCATCCGCGAAAGAAACAACCTTGATCACCGTAGCGTCTAGTGTGAAAAGAATTGATTTAGTAATTGAACTAATAATGAGCAGAGGAGAGATCACCCTCCCCTGTGGTGCTCCTCTGCTTGCCCATTTTGGATTTTCGCTGTTGCCTAAATTTGCAGTTTCGTTTCTTGCCCTCAACATGGTGATAATCTAATTGCTGATGTATTCTTCAACATCGACATCTCGTAGAGTCTGTTGAATGGCTGCCACCGATACATTGTTAAAGGCGCCTTCTATGTCTAGAAAGGCAGCCAGGGCATACTGTTTATGTTCAAGGGATCTCTCTATGAACTTTACCACTTTATGTAGTGCTCTTTCAGGAGAGCGTCCCTTAAGGTATGCATGCTGATTATCTGAGAGTCTTGACGACCCTACAAGTCGATGTCTAATAATCTTTCCAGCGTCTTCAGCAGGAAAGATGAATGGCTGATTGGTATGAAGTTTTTTGCATCTTCGTTTATTCTCTTGCCAACTTTTCTAATGAAAACTACTCTGACCTTCCTCCAGCTGGTCGGAACATAGTTAAGAGAGCGGCAAAGTTTATAGAATCTAAAAAGGCAGTGGATGATAGAGCTCTTCGCGGTAAAATAGGAGTTCTACGAAATATGTAGTATGTGTTAGTTAAAAGAACCCATTTTCCCCTCCCAAAAAAAGCTCCAGCTGGATTTGCTCCTGTTCTATTAATAATAAATATAATAGATTTTTGTAAAAATCTGTAAGTATTATTGTGCATCTTAGGCTGAAATTAATTAAATGCAGTCAAATCAAAGAACTCTATGGCATGCCGTTTGTGCTCAAAATATACATTTTGTCAGCTTATTATTGGTTTGGCGCATATTCGGAATGGAGAAAAACGATAAAGAAGGTTTACAAAAAGCTTTCGGAAAATATATACAACATAAATTTTTTTGTAATTTTTACCATGCAGTCCGACATATGTTTCGAGCTAACATGTAAATTTTTATAAACTTTTATATATATATATATATATATATATATATATATATATATATATATATATATATATATATATATATATATATATATATATATATATATATATATATAGATATATATATATATATATATATATATATATATATATATATATATATATATATATATATATATATATATATATATATATATATATATATATATATATATATATATATATATATATATATATATATATATATATATATATATATATATATATATATATATATATATATATATATATATATATATATATAATTAAATGTTAATAAGATTTTACTGAAACTGAAAAATCTTATTTTGTGCTGCATATCAAATTTGTTTTCAAATGTTCCACTTTTTGCTGCATATCCTTACAAACAGATGTGAATTGTTGAGGAAACACATATACAGTCCTATTCTGGCACAGTCATAATAGTCAGCATGGTTATAATTTCTAACTAAAGTTATAAAAATAGAAAATTGGTATTCTGTAAAATTTTAGATCGTTACAAAAGTCAATTAAACTATTACATACAAAAAAAATAAGTAAAAAAAATTATTTTAAAAATTTGTAATTCAATTTGTTATTAAAGTTCGCGAAAAATTTGGAACAAGCCTTTGAGTTCATTAAACATCGCTCAAATCAATTTTATCGCGAAAATTTGTGTCCAATCTAATTGCGCACAACATAAAAATCTTCAGGTCAGGTCTTGTAATATTGTTATGTTAAATGTCATGTTAATATTACGCTAAATGCGGTTGAATATGAACCTCCATTTTACCATATTATCAACACTGAATTATAAATTAATGAAATTGAAACAAAAATTGATATGTAGATTGGTACTTAATATCCAACCGTCAAGACGATCACTTGATTGTAACCTGTAAAGAAAATTTAAACTCATACTTACCAACTATAACTTACCATCTAATACATATTTAACTTTAATCACCAATACTTATGTAAAGAAATTTAACCCATCTATCCACATTAGTCAATAATAAAGTGGAACTGAATTTTCTAAGCTGAAAGTAAGGAATATCCCATAGCAATCTAATTGGAACACAATATCCCATTTGTGTGCAATTTGCAAAAAGTTGCAAAATTGCAAACAAGCCCTAAAATTACTTCAAAATAGTTGAAATTGCAAGGACTGTCAAACATTCGGAAAAAGATTGCAAGGTCTGATATTGATTAGAAGACGGTAAACTGTAAAAAACCAAAAACTGGCAAAAAATCACTTTTATTGCGAAAATTGCGAATTCGCATCCTTTTCGCGAATTTTTCCAAATTTTTGGTGTTCCTTATAATATTAGCTATTTTAAAGTAGTTTTAGGGCACAATTGCAAATTTTCAGTTTTTCGCAAATGATCACTATTTTCGTGATGTAAGTAATTTTTAGCTAATTCTTGGCTTTTTTATAGTTTCACCGATTTTTTTTTCACTGTCAGACTTTTGCATATTTTTGATGTTAACAAGTTTTTGGGAATTTTTGTCATTTTCTCGATTTTTCCCGATCTTTTTTCATTCCTTACAATTTTAGCTATTTTGAAACCATTTTTCCCAAAATTTTCGATATTTTTAAAGTAAAAGTGATTTTCTGCTAGTTCTTATTTCTTGCAGTTTTGCCGATTTTTAAACATTCGAACCGTTTTGTCTTTTTAAAGTCAACACTATTTAGCGAATTCGGGTAATTTGGCATAATCAGTATTGATAAAAAATTATGGCCGATTGCTCATTTTGCGACTACAATTGTTTTTTCCAACGGTTTTGGGTGATTTGCAACTATTTTTGTTTTTTCTTTTGTTCAATATGAATAAAATCGCAAAGAAAGTAGACCCTTTGGGTGATTGTTGGTTCAGAAGCCAAAATTTTCATATATTTACCTTTTGGCATTCAGCAATCTATTTTTATTAAAAAAAAAGTTAAAATAATTCAGTTTTATCAATTAAGTTATGAGTTTAGTTGAACGTTATGGGCTTATATACAAAAAAAGTTTAATTATCTTTGCCTTGAGTTCGGTATTAATTTAATTTCTCAATTAAATTATATTTTTATTTAGAGATAAATGTGAAGCATGTAGACAAAGAAAATTTTGACTACACGGAGGATTGAACTGACATTTCGATAGCTCCCACTAATCTCATCAGAGTTCTTTTCCGCTTAGACCACTCAACTAAAGTCGGTGGTTTGCAGTTAAATTTTATTACAAACAATTGCAAGAATAAGGCTTTAGAATACAAAAACTATTATATATTAAAGAAGCTATGTCATGGCGTAATAGCCATATAATTTGTTTTTCGGTCTGCTTCCTGTGTGCCGGAGTTACAGGGCTTAAAATTTGTATTTTTTGTGGGTCATAACTTGTACAGTATAGTACGGATAGAAACGATATATGTATCATTTGAAAGTAAGATTGGATAAGTTTTTAATGGTGTAGAAAATTTTCAAAGCCGAACCAAATATAATTTTTATAGCTTTTGGCCTGAATTTTAGCGTAAAAATCCCGTTTTCCCATAAACCGATTAATATAACGGTACTTTTCTATCTAAGCAATTTTATAGAGGTCCTTTCAAGCATTCATTTTATACATATTTCAATGGCCCTGCATTTGCAATACGTACACCATGTCGAATTTTTATCATTGATTGGTTCTCTTATTGCACAAGATAAGTTTGCATTTAATTTTCGTTTTTTATGGATAGTAAGCATATTTTTAGAACTTAGCAAAAATATATTTCTGTTTACACAAAATAGTGACGTATAAGTTAAAAAAGACTCATTGTTGTGTACATGAACCAAAGACGATGGTCGATATCTCAAAAAAAAAATCACAAAATCGTCAAACGGGGATCGTATTTGGATAGAGGCCATCCAAAATATATATAACAAATTTTCGCTACATCTCATAGTTAACAAAATAAATATACAATTTATATACATCTTAGTTCATGATAGCTAAAGCGGCATATCCATTATGCAATATTTTTGGATATGTTATTGTAGATATTAGTCGTTTTGACGTATGCTATGTATACAATAAATGGCACAATACTTTCAAACAAAATGTTGCATAATTTTCTTGACATTGAAACTCAATTTTCATGATTATGCAATAAAACTCAAATTTTTTTGATTTTGCAAATATATTGTCCTACCTTATAATATGACATTCACATTGAAGATATTATTGTACAATAGGAAAAATTGCACAATTATATTGCAAGTGTATAAAGCGCTTGACCTTAGCGACGTCTGAGGCTGGATGCCGTAACGATGAATTGAACACTTAAAAATATAAAATTTTACCGCACTTTTTCCAGTGCGAAAATGTAGGCTCTAGGGTTCACTATATAGGGTTCACTATATAGAGTTCACTATATAGGGTTCAAGGGAACACTGAAATTGGTAGATTCTTCAAAATTTATCGTTGCAGAATCTGTCCCCTTTACTTTTGTCTATGGGACACAACACTGTACGTGTCCCATAGATCTGAAAACTTGTCAGAATGATTTTTTTTATCAATTATCCTCAAACTGGGGGGTGAGACTTGGATTATCGAATTTTTTCACAGTGTAAATTGTGTAACTTTAACACTTGAAAGTTAATAGAAATTTGTTCTACCCTTTCATTCTTATTTTTATGTTGCCCGAAACCAGTTGAATACGTTTCATTGAACTACATTCAAACTTGTTAAGTTTTTCAAAGAAAATATAAGTCATCCTGATACCTATTTAAACATACATATAGCTCATATGCAAATAAAAGAGGGTATTCTTTAAACAGATAAGCTATAAGTGCGTTATCAAATGGTGTTAATTTTTTCTATTCTGTTTATTATACCCAAATTGGGCCAAAAGCAGAAAGAAACCTCACAGGAGTGTCAACCTTTACACATAAGTTGAGTGGAGTGTAGTGGGAGTAAAAATCCCTTTTTTTATTTCTCATTCAATGAAATGAATTATTTTTATTTTATAAGTATTTATCAGCACGGCTTAAAATAGGAAAAAGTTCAAAGAAAAATGACACAATAGTACATTTGGAATGTATAATACAAAAATTTGCTGTTGCCCAAAAAAAATGCGAATTTTTTAACACACAATTCTTATTATTTTCTTTTCATTATCGAATAGATAATACTCATTCCATTCTGCCTTCTAACAATTTGAAACGTTGCCTGTACCTTAAATGCAAAATTTTAATTCCTATGAATTTGCGATACATTTTTTTGAAGTACAACCGAATATTCTGAATGTTTTGTCGCAAAAAAGATTAATATAATATATTTCGGTAGTGATTTAGCTTTATAAATGTTTCATGTAAATTCGACAAGGAATATGTTTTCTTTTGAATATTTTTCCTTTGAAATAACTGTATTTACTATTTTTCTTTTAAAGAGAAGTAACACAATCAGGCAATTAATGGATACCAGTTAATTAATTAATCTGTTACCTTCTTTGCGGAAGGGATAATGTAGAGAGAACAGCTGGTGAAGTGGGAAGCTTAATGCATTTACAACTCTGATATTGTGCTTTTTTTTGTAGAGCAGCCGCTCTGGTATCAAGTAGAGGCATTAATTTGTTTAAGTTGTGTAGCCATTTATTAGTTCTTTTACTTCGCCGGCGGTTCTGGTACAATACCGACGAAGGAGGGTACTGTGAAGTGCATTAGGATATGTTAGCATTAATCGCTGCCGCTACTGACAAAGTGATCAGTGCTGTGACTTCATAACTTTAACAGTCCAACAATAACCAACCCAATTACATACCAATGCGCATCAGAAAAAATTCATGATGTTGTTGGCTTGCCTGAAACTAGTCCTGAACTCAAGACCTCAGGGTTTGTAGTCAAATGCGGTAACCACTCAGCCAACAGCTTCCACAACAGCTAAATCAAAATGAAGTTGATACTGAAATAATATGAAGAATAATGTAGAATGAAATTCATTGCAAGTTGAAACAACGTCAATTTAATACTGAAATAACAGGAAGAGTCATGTTCAATAAAATTTATTTCAAGTTGAAACAACGTGAACTTGATATTTAAATAACACGTAGAATCATATTGAATGAAAGTTATTTCATGTTGAAATAACATAACTTTAACGTAGGCATTTTATTAGATATTTTACTTACGTAATGTGTATTAGCAAAGACATCAGAAAAATTCGTGTTGTAGTTGGCTGCCCCACTGCAGCCACAACAGCCTCAAATATACTTTAGATCCTATGCTCCTTATAGGATCAATGGGAATCTATTATACAATAACATAATCACCCTCATAAGTGACATGAATCTCATTTTTATTCAACATTATTTAATTGGTGATGTAACATAAAATTTATTTTTTATTAAAGTTATAGTGATGTTGAATTTAAAATGAAATGTTACGTTTATAAAAATGTTGTTTTATCAGTGACAAAATAAAATCAAATAGATCGAAGGTTAGATTAATAATTTTTCGTTTAAAATTAATTTGAATCAATGTTAATTGTCGATCGTGACAAATGTCGAGAAGTATTCCAATTAAAGCGAAGGATGGCAAAATCCTCACTCCTGATTCAGACCAACTATATCGCTGGTTTGAACATTTTGCTGAACTTTTTCATGTGCCCATGTGATATTAATACCACCCCTGAGTCCGGTCCAGAGTTAGCAGTACCCCAAATAGCCCGTGTCAACTCTCAATGCCCTAGTATTGATGAGATGGAGGTAGCTATCAAAAGCATGAAATGTAGTAAAGCAACTGAAATTGACAACCTTCATGTAGAACTGTCCAGTCTGCCCAAATTTTATGTCACCTTTTTCGTGAAGTTTGGGATAATGAAGTTTTTCCCTCCGACTTGGTGCAAGGTATTATAGTGAAAATACCTAAAAAAGGATCACTCAGCGACTGCAATAACTGGAGTGGCATTACAATGCTATGTAGCGCTCTTAAAATCTTCTGCAGGATTATTCTGAACCGGATAGAGAAGAAGATTGATGAGACTCTTCGACGACAACAAGCTGGTTTCCGAAACCGAAAATCGTGTATTGATCACATCGTTACTCTGCGTATAGTCATGGTGCAAATAAACAAAATGCAGGAATCTCTCCAGCTTGTCTTCATTGCTTTCGACAAAATAGAACACCAAAACATATGGAAGGCATTAAGCAGAAAGGGTGTTCCCGAGAAGATTCGTAAACTAATAAAGACGCAATACCAGAGGTTTGAAAGTCGAGTGAGACATGGCAATCAACTTTTTCCCCCCATACCTATAAAGTCGGCTGCAAGACAAGGCTGTATTTTATCTCTCCTACTATTTCTCATTATTATCGATGAAATTTTGATCGCTGTAGCGTGCTATACTTTGGCGGCAACTTCCTATGGAACATCTGAATGACCTTGTTTATGCTGATGATATTGTTTTGTTATCCACGATACTCTAATATACAAACCAAAATAAACGATATCGACAGAGCCGCTGGGCGTTATGGTCTAAATATTAATGCAAACAAGACTAAGTCGATGTGTATAAATGCTGCTCATTCCCAACCCTTTACCTCAAACGACCAAAACATCGAGATAATTAATGAATTCTGCTACCTAGGTAGTCAGATATCACCAGATGGAGGTGCACGAATTGACATACCTCATAGAATAATAAAGGCTAAAAATAGCCTTCTAGCCAAATTAGTACTAGGACAAAGCTGCGTCTTTTATTAAAGTAATGTCCTATCTGTGCTATTGTATGGATGTGAGACTTGGCTAGCCTGCACTGAAATTAATAACAAACTACAAGCTTTTATTAATAGATCACTGCATTATATACTACGAATCTGGTGGTCTGACAACTGGATTTCAAACGTTGAGTTGTACAGGAGATGCAATGCACAACCTATACTATATGAAATTCGGCAAAGGAAGTTGAAATGGATTGGCCATGTCCTACGCAAACCAGCTATTGACATCTGCAGGGAAGCATTTGACTGGAATCATCAATGAAGTAGAAGGCGTGGTAGGCCACGAGGT
The DNA here is from genome assembly GCA_956483635.1 of Panzeria rudis. NCBI lineage: Eukaryota > Metazoa > Arthropoda > Insecta > Diptera > Tachinidae > Panzeria > Panzeria rudis. The sequence continues at coordinate 123,854,843 of OY101447.1, forward strand.
AGCTGAAGACGTTGTCTTGAAGATGAGATTAGTCTACATCCAGGAAATTTATCATGGAATAGGGTAAAAACCCTTAGCCCAAATCGAAATGATTGGAATAATTTTGTATTGGCACTATGCGCCCACGATATGGCGTAAAAGCAATTAATAATAATAATAATAGTAATAATAATAATAATAATAATAATAATAATAATAATAATAATAATAAATGTTAATTTAAAATCAACAGTAGAAAATTGTCGCTGATAATGCGAAGTTTGTCTAATATGTATTTACATTTATGCAACACGAACATAAACTAAACAAAAACAACTGAGCACAGCAGTGCATTGTAGCCATAAACAAAACGAATATATTCCAACACACTTAAACAACAAATCATTTCTCATAAATTTAGTACGATTTTCATTCAACATTGCGACATGTTGATTTTAAATTGGTTTTTTTTTCTCTGTATGTATATTGCAAAAGGGGGAAAATTGCTATTTTTATTAACAACAACTGTGTTGAGAATATTGTTTTTTGTGCTTGTAGTGCTATTATAATTCCCTTGAGCTCCTCTATACCACATATAATTTTTGAACTATTTATGTCGGATAAAGTTCATTATCTTCAATGCGTTAGTTTTTTTAGTTTGGTTTTCCTTTATAAAGAAAATGCTTTATTTTCAAGCACATCCAAAGTTAAGTTGATCCTTTGTATTTTTGTGTGAACCAAAAAAATATAGGCGACAAAAAATTGTTTGAAAAGAAAACTTGTTACTGCAGAATGAAAACGAAAATAAAAACATACATAATTGGAAAAGTTTGAAAAGTTCTTAAAGTGTGTTAGTTGGGTGGTAGAAGAAAAAAAATGTTAATAGCTGTTATTTTTCTTACTTTTTATATATGCACTTTTTCGCTCTCACATTTCTTGTACAATTGAGCATCTTTAAAAACAAAAATTTGAAATATTTTATATGTAGCTCTACAAAATTTAGTTTATTTCTTAATCTGTTTAAATCAGCTGACACAGTTTCTGCGCAAAAAGGTTATTATAACCTACTAAATATGTTAATTAATTTTTTCGACCTTAGAATTTGTAACTATTTATTATTTTCTTCAGGACCTTGAACCTGAAGAAAATAATAAATAGTTGAGTTCAGCTTTTTTTACTTCTAAATATTTACTATGAAAAGTCTCACAATTTGAAGCACATTCTGTTTTGTGCAAAACGGAAAACACTGTGGCTAGTGAAAGGCCATACTTTTTATAAAACGTAAGATAAAGTTTTCCTTTTTTAACCCCCGACAAAAAAGGGGGGTGTTATAAGTTTGTAGTGTGTGTCTGTGGATCTCTGTGGATGTACGAACCATCGTACAGACCAAACGGCTGGACCGATTTTGATTTAGTTTTTTCTGTTTGAAAGGTGACTTGATCGAGAGTGATCTTAGCTATGGTTGAAGGAAATTGGTCCAGACGTTTAGAAGATATCACATCTTTTCTAGATGTATCCTTTTGAATCTGTGTTTCTTTGACATTGTAGCTCCCAAAGGGCTAGCTCGATCTTAATTTAGTAAATTTTTTTTTAAAAAGTTACTTGATACAAAATCTTCCAACCTTTGTTTAAAGAAAATTGGTCCAGCCGTTTTGAAGTTATCATCAGTTTTCTTCGGGGGTTTTTAAAATGTTTAATTTAATGTTATTTAAATTACACCCATTGGTGTAAGCACGATATACAATTCCAAGAGTATTGATTTATTTTCAAATTGCTTCATCATTGCTCAAATTTGAGATCTCCTATTTTTCAATTTCCCTATAATTTTGTAAAAATAAAGTTTTATTTTCACCATTTGCTAAAACTGCCAATGTTCATAAATTCCAATAAATTTGAGATCCATGCAAGGAAGACATATTAGCCCAATGCACAATCTTGTGCAAATGATCTTGCATGATTGCATTTGCAAAATGGTATAGTATATTGATACTCACCAATAATAATTGTTAAGTGGTGAGTATCAATATACTATATTAATTTGCTAATGCTACCTACGATGCAAGACCATTAGCAAAAGATTGTGAATTTGGCTTTTGTTTCTTATTAGACAATGCAAGGAGCTCACTCCAACTGCTAGTATACTCTACAAAGAGCACGGAATAGATTTTGTGTGATTCATCACTGCAGATATTAAAGCAGCATGTTATTATCTGTTAAAAATCATTGCTATCATGATGTTTTTTTTTTAATCCAAGCAACGAGTTTTGGAATTCAGCGCCTCAAAGTAGTGAATATTAAATATAAACATATTAAAAACTTTAAAGTGAAATGCTCCTATATTATTTCAACTTGCCCCTTACATTTCAAGAACGCTTCTTTTGAATTTAATTTTCATTTTAGCTTGTTTATATCATTTAATCATCAATGAATTTTTATTCCAGTAATATTTTAACAACATTTAAAAAATATATAAACAAAATATGCCAAAATTAAGACAACAAAAAATAAACAGACATACTAAAAAGAAGTTGACAAAAGCGTTCTTTGTTGTAATGTAATTAAGTGGTAGCTTAAAAAGAGGCGGAAGTAAGACATCAATTTAATTGGTGCTTAACGACAATGTCTGTGACGGAAACTTTAAAAACGAAAGATTTTAAGAGATTTGACAAGAATTGAAAAAGATTAAAAAAGTAAAACCATCATAGCTAATGAATGACTTCAAGAACTGTTTGCAAAAGAGAATTTATTTGAATTTATATTACACTGTGCAACTAAATCACAATTTATTAAAATAACAAGGTTCTACCAAGTGAACCTGGTAAAACTTAAATTTTTCGCATACGTTGTGCTTAGCACTTTATGTAAAATACTACGAGGAACAGTTTTGTGAAGCGTTTAAACCATCTAACATTTTGCTGTATGGTTCTTTTTGATCCTTTCTTGAAAAAGTGACAAAAAAAATTCCCTTAAATAGCGGGCTGAAATGTCCTACAAAAAGAGATACATATCATAAAATTCTACTATAATTCTTCAAAAACAGCACAAAAAAAATTCTAATGTAAAATTAGTAATAGCATGTCGCAATGTTGACAGGAAATGGGCCATTCACATAAATAAAATCTCTAATTAATATGAAAAAACTGAGAACGCAGTATTTTTGAGCGTATCAAATTGATTAGAAAAATTTTACTTTTGTTCAAAGCGAAAAGAAAAATTTCCAATGTCTCGTTGATTTAATATTTTTCACTGTTAAAACAACATTGTTCAGAATTGAGTCCATAAAATCCTGTTTTATATTAAGTAAAACAAATTTTTATCACGCTAAATTAAAGTTAGATCAACTTTAGTAAATTAATGGAAAATCAACGTTATATTTTATTTTAACTCAACATGGCTATAACCTTAATTTCGAATAAATCTAATGTAAATTTGATCAATTGAATCACATGCAATTGAAATAGAATGCATGCGATCTATGATAGTATTTATATTGAAGTATATTTAAAGTACATTTGAGGCTATTGTGATTGAGTGATTAGCCCATTGACTACCAAGCATGTGATGATAGCTTGATCCCGAGTTCATACCTTGGCTGGGGCTAGCCAAATAATACAAGAATTTTTCTGATAGCTATGCGTCTAATACACATAGTCCAAGAGCTAGTCAAAATTTTTCTAACGGTCTGCGTGTAAGACTGGACATTTTTTTGATGACAATTTTTTTCCATTTTAAGCAGGTTAACCACAGTGTGGCAAATATTCGTCCTTGCAGCAGATGCTCTTAAATATAGAAAAAAAATTTTTAAAAAACCTTTACGTGTAAGGCTGAAATTTTTTTTATGGCTTAGTACATTCATTGAGAAGTTGCAAACAACAAATGGTAGACTGTTTCATCATCGCATTAATGACACCCTGGCATCAGAATTCTTATATCAGTGTTATGACAAACATCAATAAAAAAAACGAAAACTGACATCAATCTTATGACAAACATCATCATAGAATTTTGTCATAATTTACGTGCCATCTATGCTGTGACTGGTATAAAGAGAGCTTATCACAAAGCTAGAACAACAATTTTAGCAAAGTACCCTCACTGTACATATTTTATTCAAATCAAAAATATTTGTATGGAGTACAATAATTTAAGCAGTATTAAAGAAACTATCACATGATCTAGAACCTATCTTAATTATGTCAATTTACCTCCTGCAATGATAACGCCTTGTAAAATTTACCGTACGCTTTTATATAAAATTCCGGATCACGAAACTTTTGCTAGTCCTTCAAAAGCAGTCACGTGGACTGTGCTACGGCAGGCTCTTTTTCTCTAGGTTTATATTTTAATACAAGTATTATTGTTTAGTTTTTTATTTTTGAATTTAAATGTATTTTTGAAAAATCAAAAACGTGACACTACATTAATGCAGAACCTTTGAAGGCCTGGTTTCGTCATATCCGTAAGTCCATGTTTCGTCATCTGTTGTCATCGTTGTTGACTTTATTTAGTGGCTCCTGAGCAACTTTTATTCGCCTTTGTTTTTGTTCAAGATTTAAAAATATTTTAGCAAATTTTGCTGCTATGTGTTTCATACCAAAAAGACTCGAAAGAATTTCATGACATGAGCCAATCCATATGCCAACATCGTTAGTAACTTCTCTGATTATGGTTCAGAAATATTTCATAACAATTTCTTTTACTTTGTCCAAGTTTTCATCGGTTGTACATTCGCTAGAGTGTCCGGTCATCTAGAAAACGCTTTTACCACTCGTAAACTATTGTTTTACTCATAGCAAACTCATCAGAGTTCATAAAAACACGTATAACATTAGCGGCTGCCACCGACAAAGTAAGCAATGTGTACAGCTGAAAATTTCATCATAGTTCAGGGGCATGTATACAAACATAATTGCATCAAATTTTGACAATCGGACTCTCTAAATCCGATAAATTTAAAAGTTACCTTGTTTTTTGAGCACACCTCATATAATATTAGTGAATAAAACGATAAAAACAAATTTAGTAATATATTTAATAACAATAAACTTTATCAGCTGCACTTTCTAAAAATATGCTTCAAATATGAATTATCGGCCTTGTTCTGTATTTCATGTGGAATTAAAACATGCGGAATTATCAAAGCATTATTGTTGTAAATTAATATTTATAACAACAATGCTTTGACAATTCCACACATTTTAGTTCCACATGAAATACAGAACATACCTGTATTTCTTATCCTTATTTACATGAAGCTCAGATGGTGTGGTAAAGGGATTTCAAACACATTTTTTGTTTTGACTTATTTTTGGCACTCGAATTGAATTTTGAACTTAGTATCTACGATGACTAGAAGTTGAATTTTATGACAAATATATTTCGAGAACACTTCCGACTACAACATTACTGTGTAAGGAGAGTCTTTTGTCCCCTTTTCAAGAAAAGGACAAAAAACCCATACACGAGAGGGTAAGAGAGTTAAAATATTTTCCAAAATGCTTTTCGTACTATTGTACATAAAATGGTGAACACACTTTATAGCTAAAATATAAGGACTACAAGACTTTCTATGCCGATTGACTATCACTATGCGATAAACGAGGGATTTAAGTCCCTCTAATATTAGTCTCAGGTTTTTTGTTATTTTTAAAATTTTGATTCTGCTGTACGGTGTTACTAATTCTAAGTGAGGATTTCGACGAAACCGGAATATTTTAATACAAGACCTGAACTCCTGCAATTGTAAAAATTTTATCATCCACCTTGCAAAAACTTTTCGTACTAGTAAGTAAAAAATATGTGACTGTGTGGTATGTTCATTACACCCAATCTCAGGGTCTATTTTCAGCTTGAAACAACAAATTCTAGAATTAAAAAAGTTAGCTGCGACTAACACCCCTAGTGTCAATATAAGAAACCTTAAAAAGTAGGATTGATTAATGATGATGACACGTGCTCTAGATTTTGAGTTGTAAATCTCTTTTTTCAAGAATTTTGGTTTTTTGAAAATCACTTAATTTCACACACACACATGCATACTAATATACTAGGTACATAAGTTATCCATTCTTTCCCACATATATTTCATTTTTCTTTTATTCAATGCCACATGTACAATTTTTTTAACTTGTTTACTTAACTTTTGACTTGGTTTTTATGACTTGGTTTTTGTTTTTTATGGTTTGTTTGCTTTTGTGCTTTGTTTACTTCGCATGATAATAATTCAGGAATGAGTTAAATGGAAAGAAAGTAGAAGGAGTTTGTTTAAGTAAACTGAACGAATTTTTTTATATTTTATTAGTTGTTGTGTTCTTCTTACGAAGTTACGCTTGTGTTCCGCACGAGTTTTTGCATTTTTTTATTATACACAAGAAATATTATTGTTTGCTGTTTGTTAGTGTCAGATACACACATAAAAGAAAAACACATAAATACAGATTTTTCAGGAATAATGCATATTAGGAGGATCCCATCTGTTTTAAAAATAAAAGGATATAATTTTTTAAGCTTTAAATGTAAAATGAAATGTGTAAAGTAAAATATTTATTACTATATTTTTATGTGAATTAAATATTAACAGAAAAACTGTTTCAATCTAGTAGAAAATGTAGCTTGTATATAAGCAGGTGTGCAAGACAGAGAGAGAGAGAGAGAGAGAGAAATAATACTACCGCTTACAAACCAGCTTACAAAATGCATGCATTTTATATGGGGAATTTATAAAAAACTCTTAACTGAATTTTGGTAAGTGCTACCGTTCGTTAACTGCTTCAAAAATTATGAAGAGCATTTGGTAGGAAAATACATAATATAGGACTCACTCTGTTCTAAATTCATGCTTCTATAAACTTTTCACTAAATAAAACTTTTCTCATAATTAATTCTGTGCCAATGAAAAAAGTGCTTTAGTCATGTTTTATCGTTTTGCAGGAGAGTAGGTTCAATTTGATTTTTAGAAATTTATTCATATGGCAGTTAAAATTGATAGTTTGTTCTTCGATTATTTCAGTTGTAAAATCTATATTAAAACAAAGATATTATATATGAAATTTAATATATCCTAGTATAAACAGAGCTCCAAAGAAAGTCAATAAGATACAGAACAAAAGTGATTTTTAAGGAACTGCGTTATTTCATTGCTTGCAAAGAATTGATATTAAAAATATCAAAGAAGAATTGATATTAAAAAGCAAGAACAATTTATTTTAGTCACACAAAATTTGTAGTTCCTTTATAATAAAAAATTTTTTAAAATTTTTTAAAAGATATTTACGAACTAATTTTCGCAAAAAAATTAATATTTATTTACTGAAATTTACTTGAAAATACTGCTTTGCGTTTAAATTCGTATAAAGATAAGCAAGTGGCGAAAATGTGTAACTTTTTACCCTTTTTCCTAGAGAAAAGTATTATTGTAGAACGCAAAAAAGGAAATTTTTCTCAACATCGCTTCCAATTCGGTGATTAAGAATCTTAAAGAGAACTTCTTGCAAAGAAATTACTATGTAAAAGCTATTAGAAATGATCCCAATTTGCACTACTTTCGGATCTCAAACTCTACATTTTCATGGCGTGTTTGGTGTGTCTTTTTTTAACTGGGATGTAATCTAAAAGTGCTTCAAATCCGAATCATATCTAATGACTTTTACATAGGCTTGTCATAGCAAGAAGTTTTCTTCTTTGATGCCAATTCATTGGATCCGAAGTTATGTTCATTATGTTAAGAAAATTTTATTTTCTCTTTGTTGTTGTTAGTATGTACAAAGGAACTAATTTTTAATTACTTCTTATAGAGTTATTTTTTATAACTTAAAATTAGAGAAAAGTCTGTTCCCAAAAAATTATTTCCAATTTTTTTTCACTGGGATTATATGTAAAATTAAGCCATTATTCAATATGAGATTACATCGAGCTGTAACGGCCAAACAGTAGTAACCGACCAAAATCTAATATTACAGGAAAATGTTTTTATTAAAAAAAAAAAAAAATATATATATATATATATATATATATATATATATATATATATATATATATATATATATATATATATATATATATATATATATATATATATATATATATATATATATATATATATATATATATATATATATATATATATATATATATATATATATATATATATATATATATATATATATATATATATATATATATATATATATATATATATATATATATATATATATATATATATATATATATATATATATATATATATATATATATATATATATATATATATATATAAGAAAATAAATGTTTCATACGTTTTATTTGTTTTTGTTATAAATTTATAGCGGCACTACTGACCGTCATGAAATTTTCAGATATGATGTAAATGATCATAAATTATCGACTGTTATTGATTCTTAAAGAAAAGCACAACATGTAGATCAGGTAATTTTTGCCGCTATGGCTCCATATGTTTTATTAAGACTAGCAGCAAGTCATTTCGCTATAACTGTCTGAAAAATTGTAGAAAATAAATGATACTTCTTATTTTTACGCAATTTTATTTTGAACTGCTTTTTACAAGGAAACATCAGCTATTCAACAAATTTTTGTCAGCAAATAGAACACAAAACTTTTTTTATGTAAATTCTTGCATAAATTTTTATCGCGACTCAACTTAGTTTTGCCGAAATTTCCCTATCTGATTAATAAACAAGAGCTTGTGGGTGTTGGATTAGTAATCAGATAGGGAAATTTTGGCAAAACTAAGTTGAGTCGCAATAAAAATTAATGCAAGAATTTACATGACAAAAAAGTCTTGTGTTCTATTTGCTGACAAAAATAAGTTAAATAGCTGATGTTTCCTTGTAAAAAGCATCCATCTTCATAAGTGGTAAAACTGAACAAGAACGCTGATGAGACGGTGTAGCGGCCTGTCGAAATCAGTAGTACTGATCCGTTCTGCTAATCTGATTTGAATATTTCAACACTCCACTCTTCATAAAAATAATTTGAATTTACATTAATTCAAATATTGAGCTAAATAGCTGAAATAATAGAATAAATGAAACTTTTTTTATATCATAAGTAAATATTCTATATGAATTTTTACATATCGCCCCTTTATTGCAACGTAGTCATATCTAAAAAAAGAATTAAATTTGGCAAAACGCGATTAAAGTTTTAAAAATGCTAACAACTATGTGAGCCGAGTTAAGTTTTTAGTGGTTATAACTTCGGTTTAGGTTAACATATATTTTTGAAAATTTGTTTACATATAAAGAAGATCTTAATGAAGACTTTTTCTTGAGTAACTTAAAAATTTTGATTTTTGGAGATATGACTACATTGCAATAAAAGAGCGATATGTTGAAGTTTGTTTTATAGTTAACATATATTTTATAATTTTTTTCTGAAATTTTTATTGAATTATTAAAAAAGTTTTATTTCGTTTCTTTTTGAGTTTTCGTAAAACTGTATGTAAATAATTTTGACCTATATTTGTTGTTTCCGTTGTCCTTTTTTTGCTGGTTGAGGACATCAAAACATATTTTTTGTTTGTGTGTCAATATGTCAAAGGTTGCTTTTGTCGTTATAAAGGATATATATAGAAATATCAAGGGTTGAATAATTTAAATGGGCCAAATAAAAACTATGTGATCAAAGGTAATTTAAAAAAACATTCATTTTTTAAACAGATATCACTTATTTTGAATATATAAACAGATTTTGGTTGTTTGCTAAATTAATACTAGATAAACTTGTAGTTCATTTATAAACCGACGCAACGCAGCGCAGTGTGAATACTTGGTGTTGTAAACACCAAATGCCTTGAAAGTATATTTTCTAATTTTTTAGAAATTACGTATATTGATTTGACCAATATTTTTAAAGTAACTAATCAAATAATATTCTAGAAGGAAATCTATGTCAGTTGTCCTGTAAGTATTCATCCGATAACTGGAAGAAAAAAGGAGTTTTACAGTTGAACGAAAGCAAAAGACTATTGACGATAGTCAATAATACACAATTGAGCGTTATAGTGTTCAGGTGTTTAAAAAAGCAGTAATATCACATTATATAAATTAAGCACCAGCATATTTAAGAACTCACACAAATTGTGTTTATTGTGTCATTATCAGTGCTCGATCTTTCTTACAAATGCACGTTTTTTGCGGTCATAGATAAAGAGGTATTGACTAATGCCTTAATTCATAAAAAATATTTCTGACTTATAGCAGATTACTAAAGCAAATGTTCGTAAAAAAAAATGTTTTATAAGCCTCTTATTAATCAAAATTTTTTTTTATGAATTAGCTTGTAATTATCTATGCTAATTACCAAGATTTAAGTAGTTTGGCAAGGATTTTCAGTTGCATATATTTTCTATATATTGGTGGTAAGTGCACATTTTTGCATATTTTTGCATTAAGAGTATATTTTTGGAGTAATGAAATTATTTTAAAGCATATTTCTCAATTTTTGGAAAAAAGTTGAATAGGCCGATTACTGATGGCAACTGAGTGAGACTCATTTGGGTTGCCAGATGGCAACTGGCAACTGAGAGATGTCAATTTCAGTTCCTATTTAGTGTATTTCTGGCACGCAACTAGTACAGTTGCATTAAATAATAGGCCCAATTAAGTTTGTTTTATGTTTTTTCTCTTATAATAATAAAAAACTAAAAAAAATTTTTTCATATCATTTAAGTTTTGGTACTTTGTTCATCGGTAAATGCATATTTTTGCGCATTTTTTCATTTTTAAGTCCATTTGTTAAGCGCTTATAAAAAATTTTTAGTTGCATGAAAGTCCGAGCCCTGGTCATTATAAATTATAAACCATTTTTGTCATAGAATCACTGGCAAAAGAGTAAAATCTTTTTTGTGTGGATGTTGAAAATATATGTATGAATTGATAAGCACACATTAGTTATAGTAACTGCTACTAAAAATTTACTATAAATTGCTTGAAGTAGAATTGTGCACTAAAACTTGCAATTCAGTCACATTAATAGTTTTGTAACAAATATTCTTTCCTCCAGTGATATATGGATTAACTGCAAAGTAAATGCTATTTCTTTGTCCCCGATGTTTAAACTCTGTTTTCAGGTAAGAAGAAAAAATTGGAGAGTATTCATTGAAAAATATGTCATAAGAAACACATTCCTCAGAAAACAGTAATAAATTGCTATTTCATACTCATTCCATTCAAAAACAGTTTTCCCCAAAAAAATTTTTCCCAAACAACATGAAAAAAAACTTAAAAACAAAGTAAACTGGAGACATGTAATAGACGATTTTAAATTATTTAAATTATTTTTTCAAATTTGTTCTATTTTTATTCGCAAAATATTTTAGGACCAGGATTTTTAAAAGAATTTTGTCCATACACATTGTCGTGACCGTCATCCTTTTTTAATTTTCTTAAAATTAGTTATGAATTTTCTTAAAAATTTTATAAAATCTGTGTCGTTTTATCATAACATCTTAAGTCTAAAAATCGTGTTTGGAGATATTAACGGCTTAATGTCAAGTCTGTAGCGTATATGGTCTAGAATTTTAATAAATAAACCTTGACAGCTTTTTCAAAAAATGGAGTTTTTGAAAACGGTTTAGACCCAAATGTAGATTGTAACAAGAAGAACCAAAATATGGCCTTAACTCGATTTTGACATAACTCGACTTAATATGTTATAATAAAACGACACAGAAATAGTCATCCTATTGAATTTTATTAGGGTCAGAAGTACTTGGCTTAAAAAACATGAAATTTAACGAATAAAAAATTAAACTGAAGCTAATGCTTATAAACATGTCTTGACCGTCATGCAGATTTACTTACAACCGAAAACATATTAAAAAAAGAAATTAAAGCTCAACGTAATTTTTTCATAGGTTTTCATTCATTTCGCGTTTAAATAAAATTGCAAAACAATGTTCTTAAGAAAAACTAAAAAGTAGTAAATGTCTTGATCGTCATTTTTAAGATGTCTCTTAAAAAGTATAGCAATCGATATTTTTAGTTTTCGATACTATATCAATACTGCTCGATACTGAAAAATATCGAAATCAATATATATCGATATATTTGCGATTGCCCTTCTCTACTAAGCACAATCATGGAATTGTTTTACGTAACTCCAAAACTAATTTTTAATATCAACAAAATATTGCCCAAAAATCTAAATACCGTTCATGCTTGATTACGGTCAAGACAGAATTAACAGGAAGACTTGAAAAGAAACTAAATCTATTAATATTTTACAGAGTCTAAAAGCGACTTCGTATTCTTCATCAAAATTTAACAAAATTTTAAAACTAAACAACAGGAACGCTTTTGTGCGTTTTGATTACAACTTATCTGTTGAAAAAGGCAATATATGCGTATGAGTAATATTTACAAAAGTATGTATTGTATTCCATTGTTCATACGTTGTACAAAATGACATTTACCGAGAAGTCGGCCAAAGTTCTTGAAAAGAAATACATATACATATGTTTTTGTCAGTGCTGGCCATCGACAGCAATGAGTTTTATGTTTAATAGTTGTGTTTATGATCATCTGTTAGAAGTATTCCACTGTGTGCGTATTAAAAAAACAATCAACAACATAAAAAAACAACAAGCTTTCATAGAACTGAATGAAATTGTTGTGTATTATTTAAACTTTGTTCAGAATTTTTGTTTTCATTCGACTGTACACATACAAGAGCGGATTAAATTTCAGCAAACTAGTGCAACTTTGAGCCTCTATGGTTTATATTACCGATTTCGAATTAAGAATTATAGTTTCCATTTTAATTTTCCTACAAACAAGTTGATACGAAATGCAATTTTTCGCTAGTCAGCTAAAAATCAGTCTTTTCTAAAAAATGTGTAGCTCTCAACTTGGAAAGAAGTGTATTTGTGCCCCGTGTAAAGTTTCGGATTTAGATATTTAAAAAAGGTCTCTTATAAACCCATAATTTAATATTAAGTAGAATTCAACTTTTTTCTTCTTTTCTTCTTTTTTTTTTCTTCTTTTAAAAACTTCGTAAAGAAAGCCGCTATTTGATATACCCAGAGGAGATAGCCATGGACATTATTTCCATTTCAAAGTGAAAATTGTATCCATGGACGTAATTCCTCATTTTTTTGTATCATTTTGAGAAAGGAAGAATGACCATGAAAATTATATCCGTTCCGACGTGGAAACAATGTTGCAGGGCATTATTTACTTAAACGTTATTAACAGTAAAACAGTATATAACATTTATAATGAGCATAATATCGAAAATCCATCTACTGGTAAACAACACATGTTAACCGTCTAAAAATTAATTTTCAGACTTCTGTTTTGGTTAAGTTAAGAGTGCTGATTACGATGGCATCATTAGTTTTATTTTCAGCAGCTCTAGTTTTAATGATATTTTGATATATAATTTTTGCAACATTAACACCATTTTTTGTATTATTCGCTAAAACCTGAAATACATTCTGGATTATTAATATACGAAAAAATGGCTTTCATTTAATTTAAGTTACATTGGCATTGTTATTGCAAGGATATTAAAAATCACGTGTTTTTGTTCTAGTCCTTAAAACATTTCTTATGTATTTCCAATTTTTTAATCACATAATTTTGTTGTCAGAGGAACTCAATCCATTTGCAAAGTTTCATAAGGAACTAGTTGAAAAAGAGCAATCAATGACTTTGTATGGGCAATGCCAATTGGACATAGTATTTCTCACTTTGCTATCATTAATATTGTATCATCACCGAAGTTGAACATGAGTGCAAAGTTTTATAAGACAAATTACAAAAAGTATAAAATAACTTTTTCTAATTTTTATGTTAATTCTTGTACTAATTAATACAGGATGCTTAAATTTATCGTAGAAGAAGATTTTTACAAACACTTGTCGAACTGAAGAATTTTACAACTCTAAAGGACGGTGTATGTACAATTGTACCTTAATACATTTATTACTACATGCACAACTTTTTCCTACCAAAATGATTAAATTACTTTATACTTACTTATTTATTTGTAAAATAGAAGATTAACTTAAAGCAAAAATTATGTTTTAGGTTAAAGTTTGAAACTTTGAAAATTTACACAAATTCGAAAGTCAAGTTATAGAGAATATTACTATTGATTGCGTGAACATCGTAAGTTAATTAATTTGTATAGAATAGATTTACGCTTCTAGCAACGAAGCTTTAAAGTTTAATAAAATAGTTTAAAAAATTTATATACATATATTTTTTTACATTTTTCTTCATACAAAGTCTGCAAAGATACAATTGTACTTATACCATCTTTAAAGGCATTGAGTTTTTGTTTTGAAATTTAAGAGATATAATAGTTAAAAATTAAAACGTATCAGAAAATTTTAGTTCTTTGTTTTATACGAGAAAAAAGTTATTGCAATTTAAAAATGAAAAAAGGTACAATTGAGAGCCTTTGTGCAATAACTCAATATGCCACAAAAACAAAGTATGGAATAAATCGCCTTTTAATTTTAAATAAAATTTAAAATTGTACAGTTTTTCGAGTTTTCTACTTAAAATTCGCAACATACGGCTATGTCACAGAGTTCAATTCCGTTCGGAAACGGAATTCAATCCAACCTAATATGTCAAGCTCTAGCTGGAGCATACCATAGCATACTAGCGCCGCCAATAGTCTGGACACACTTGACAAAATATGCGTATTTTAGTTTTCTTTTTTAGTCGCCAGCTGCTACAAACATGGGGTAGTTTGAATTCGGTTTCCGAACGGAATTTAACTCTGTGACATAGCCGATAACTAGTTGCAATATACTAGAATTTACCCTAAAATTTCTCTTGGATGCAAAACTATGGCAATTACGAAGGAAATGAGCACGTACAATTAATTTTTGATTTCATGTGGCCAACTAAGTTATTGTACTAAGCCTTTCAATTGTACCTTCTTCAAAGGTAAAAGAGAATAAACCTGAAATTTAATTTATTTTCTGCACAATTTATTCCGGTTCAGCTTACGTCCTCACGAGACGTAATATCAAATATTTTTCTGTTAGCAAGCGTCAAATTCAATCGCTGAGAGAATTCTGTTATGTGTAGACTTCGAATTAATGTTATCGCAATGCTATAATAATTATTATGAGATATCTGTTACAATAAATAGTTATTATCACAACAATCTTATGATATGAAATGTTATATCTATTAATATAAGTAAATGTGTGTACACGCAAAGTAAAAACATGGTTAGGGCAACCATAATCGAAGAGCAACATACTGTGATTGAATATATGGTTAAAAAGAACTATATAAATAGTTCAAAACAACCATATATATATAGTTCAAGCAACCATATGTATGTTTCAAAACAACGATATATATGGCTCAAAATTACAATAAATGGTTTGAAATAACCATTTATATGTTTAAAAACAACCATATGCATGGTTCCAGCAACCATGTATAGGGTTCAATAAAGCCATATATATTGTTAAAAATTACAAAATATGGTCTGAAATAGCCATATATATGTTTACAGTTAACCATATAAATGGTTCTAAATAACCATATATATTATTCTATATAATCATATATTTATTGTTATCTTAACCAAAAGTTGATTAAAAAATTGACAGGAGCTAAAAAATTGTATTATTTCAATTTAAATCAAAAACAAAATTTTTCAACAGGTCAGTGTGTTGAATCTGAAATAAAAATAATTATCTATTTACACATAGATACATACATATTTGTTGACAAATGTCATATTTGCAATCGGGCATGTTCTGAAAAACATTTCGTTGTGAAATCGGCAACTTTCAGGATATAATCCAACTAAAACACTCACTTATTGGTGGGTTTCAGTTGATTTTTGTGTTTCAGATATTTCATATATTTTATCAGAACAAAGCTACGAATGCACTAAATTGTCCGATTAAGGAACACTTTTCTTCGCTTTTGAAATTTTGCTATTTCAAAACTATATGGCCTTCAGAACATGACCGAACATATCACTTTTTGTTATTTCAAATTTTATTTTTTTATTTTTTCACAGCCACCGCTCACAAAAATAAACCTAATGCTGTCAAGTAAAACACAAAACTAACAAAAAGAATTTACCATAGAAAAAAAACTTTTTTGGAAGCAAAGAGCCATGTCTGTTTTATAGACATAACTTTATTGCAAACAAAATAGTATAGATCAGAAAGATAATTTGTTATTATAGAACCGTTCTGTTGTTAAATTTTTAAATAAACCATGATTATAGTCAGAATTTTTTCATCAATATATATTGTTCAAGCCAACCATTTTTCATTAAATCTAATAATTTCATGATTAAATGTAAACATACTATGATTGAATATATGGTTAAAAAAAACTATATAAATAGTTCAAAACAACCACATATATAGTTCAAGCAACCATATGTATGTTTCAAAACAACGATATATATGGCTCAAAATTACAATAAATGGTTTGAAATAACCATTTATATGTTTAAAAACAACCATATGCATGGTTCCAGCAACCATGTATAGGGTTCAAAAAAGCCATATATATTGTTAAAAATTACAAAATATGCTCTAAAACAACCATATATATGGTTAAAGTTAACCATACAAATGGTTCTAAATAACCATATATATTGTTCTATATAATCATATATTTATTGCTTTCTTAACCAAAAGTTGATTAAAAAATTGACAGGAGCTAAAAAATTGTATTACTCGTATTTCAATTTCAATCAAAAACAAAATTTTTCAACAGGTCAGTGTGTTTACACATAGATACATACATATTTGTTGACAAATGTCATATTTACAATCGGGCATGTTCTGAAAAACATTTCGTTGTGAAATCGGCAACTTTCAGGATATAATCCAACTAAAACACTCACTTATTGGTGGGTTTCAGTTGATTTTTGTGTTTCAGATATTTCACATATTTTATCAGAACAAAGCTACGAATGCACTAAATTGTCTGATTAAAGAACACTTTTCTTCGCTTTTGAAATTTTGCTATTTCAAAACTAAATGGTCTTCAGAACATGACCGAACATTAATTGCCGGAATATATCACTTTTTGTTATTTCAATTTTTATTTTTTTATTTTTTCACAGCGACCGCTCACAAAAATAAACCTAACGCTGTCAAGTAAAACACAAAACTAACAAAAAGAATTCAACATAGAAAAAAAACTTTTTTGGAAGCAGAGAGCAATGTCTGTATACAAAATAGTATAGATAAGAATGATATTTTGTTATTATAGAACCATTCTGTTGTTAAATTTTTAAATAAACCATGATTGTAGTCAGAATTTTTTCAACAATATATATTTTTCAAGCCAACCATGGGTCAATTTTCATGAAATCTAATAATTTCATGATTAAATGTAAACGTTAGTTTTTTTGCCTTAAACTGATTAAGGTTCACAGCCATTTAATACAGTAATAAGTTATTTGCCACATTCAAAAACTGTGTCGGGAAACATGTCATTGTTGACGCAACCATGCCACAGCCATATATTTTTTTTGGTGTATGTTTTAATTGAATCATATAAAAATTAATTTTTTTTTTATGAAATTTTAATGGGTTTATGTATTTAAATTTTCATAATTGACATTTTAATTAAAATGTTCAAGAAAATTTAAAAATACAACAACGAATTGTCGAAAAATAGTGCATGTTAACTCAATGAGCATTTGTATTAAATGAAATCTCATAACAAAAGTAAAAATACGTTATTTTAGTTTTCTTATTCTGCCGACATTCTCTCTCATGTTATATCAGATTTTCTCGCAATTGAAGACGCTATGTAATAAACCGATGTATCACATAAAATATAACCTAAATGGTATGACGTACAATTGTATTTTCTATGAGAAACAATTTCATTATTTTATATTTAAAAAACATTGTGTGCCCATTTTTAGTGTAAATGCGAAAAAAAAACATATTCAAGACAATACAATTTTGTACCGTACGATAAAATGCATGCTGAATATCTACTGATATATAAGGTTTGACAGGAAACTCAAAGCACCATTAGAAAGAGAGTGCGAAGTTTATTTTGAATATAGAATAATCTCAAACCTGAAAAAATTTTTTTACGCCATTCGTATTTTGAGGTAGCGATATAAAATATATTGACATTTTTCCACAAACGTGCTTATATTTATTTTTTAATTTGTAAAACAAAACAATCGAATGCACATGCTGACACTTGTTAATAGTTTTAAGCTTGTAACATAATATAAATATATACAAATCATTAGCAGCTATTAATTGCTGAGAAAATATTATTAATAAAATAAAATGGTAGTATCATGTGTAATACTTAAGTGCTTATATCATAATACTCAAATAACAATAAATGACTTTTAATACTTACGATAAATTTTATGTCGCTAGATGTTTAATTTTACAACTACAAAAAAAAAGATTTGGGCAATTCAAAACGAGCTTGCATATTGTTTTATCCCGTATTTTTTATTATGTCTCAGAATGGTAATATATTTTTATTTTTCCCAAAAAATTTCATTTTAAAATTTGCACGTATTAAATGGCGATGTCTTTTGCACTTTTATTAAATAAACTTCTGTTTATTTATTTTATGTATTTATTTTATGTATATTTATTTTATGAATTAAAGAATATGAAATAAAATTTTTTTTAAAACACATGCCATTCATGTGTAAAATTTTATGAATTTTTTGTTTGAATATTGTAAATAAAATTTTATGCATACATAAAATAATAAGAAATATGAAAAATAGGACTGATATAGCACAACTTTGAATTGCCCAATTATTATTTTGTCGTAATAATTATGGGCCATAAGGTTAATTGTTCGGTAAATAGAAATACATTAACCTGAGCAAAAAGCGTGTTAAATATAAAAATAATTGTAAGCCCGAAAAAGTTATTTAGTTATAATGACTTTTTTTTTGATTGCCTCTTAAAAATGTAAATTTTTAATAGTAAAATAAGAAAGTAGAAAATATGATTGATCATAGAGCTTTTGTTTAAACGTTAATGTTTTTTAACATTTTATTTATTTTTATATTGACAATATTCACACGTGTTAATCAAATTGTACGCAAATAAAAATTAGTTTTAATTTTTTTCGTAATTTTAGTTGACAATAAATAAGGATGACTAAAATGCGTCAAAAACGAAAAGAGGCTTAGGGTTGTGGCCGTAAATATAAAGCATTCGAAAATCTCCTAAACTGCAAGCGGAAACCCATAAATGCAGCAGAGTTTTTTTTTAAATTTTCGATAGTAGAATGTACGTCCAAAAACTCTTTTTTATCAGAGCCGAAATTTTTTTAAATTTTTATACTCAAACATTAACGATATTTCTGAAACTAATGGGCAGATTAAGAAGCAAGGTTCGCTCAACTTAAAGATATTTTTATTGTCGAATTTGGTTTTTCTGTTGTACTAAGAAGGGAGAACCCTTCTCCAATTATCCAAATATAGGTATGTAGTGCAAGTGCCTTCAATTTAGCCATAACTGCAAATCTCGAAAACTACAGCTGATAAAAACAAAATTGGACTGTATATTCGCATTCAGCGTCCCAAATAACTAAAGAAACAGCTATCAGTTCTAGCGAACGAAAAAGGTTACCGAAATAGAAAGATTAATGTAATAATTTTGAAATTTTAATTGTTATGGGGTTTTTTAGATATTGCTGTTTCTTTTGTGAATTATGCGATTTAGATGAAAGTCCGTAAGGCAAAAACTGTTTGGATTTTCACAGAGAATAGCTTTTTCGAAGAACTTTTTTTTTGTAAACACTATATTTATTTAGCTATGAGACATAACAGATAAAAAAAAGAGGAATTGCTCTAACTTTGAAATTTCTTTAGGTTAGTGTTTAATAAACACCCAACGATTTTGGGTGCATAATAGCCCACGAATAATCAATTAAAATTGTATTTTTGCGAAATAAATTAATAATTTACTGAACAGTAATATATTATTTTGGCAAAAGCCGAAATAGTAAATAGTAAGGACTAAGATGATTGTATATTTTTTACATACTAGAAAGCTGGGTTAGTTTAAGAAAATGCTGTCTCCCTCTCTGAACTTTGAATTGGTGAACTTTTATCAAACCTCTATCTTAAAACTTTAAGCTTTCTTAGCAAAGTCTTAGATGTATCTGTCACTTTATTATATCTCTCGTAATAAGATGCCAATTTCTCTAAAGCTTAAATATTGCATTGAAGGTGGTAGAATTTGAACTTTTTTTTTGCCGAAAATATAGAGTATATCCAAGCCATAACTGTTCAATTACGCTGTCGACTTACAATTATTAATAGGAAGTCCTGATGAGGCCTTTGTTATATTCCAACAGAACCATTTTTCCGCCAGACTTAATATAATGCGGTAATCTTTTCCTGTTTAACATTTTTCAATATATGTTTCAATATATGTTTCCATCACATTTAGCAAAAAAATGCTCTACATATACACAAATTTGCATACTTTATAAAGAGAAGTAATAAAACTTTCTACACACATTCATATATAGTAATACCGCAACAATTTTACGCTAAATCAAATTTGTTGTAATATATTGAAGGAAGCTTTAAAATTTTACTCTAAAATGACCAATCACATATATAAATAAATTGTAAATACTTAAAAATACATAACATTTTCATTTTAAAAATATTCCATTTTCAAAATATGTGCTGTTACATCCTTTTTTTAACCCGAATCTTCTCAATATGAAAAGCATTAGGTTATTAAATAAATCAAAGCAACATACACTTTTTAAATATAAAAACAAATTTTCAAATAAAAACCTTTTATATTCAACAACAGAGAGAAAAAAATCTCTATAAAAATGATTTGTTTATTAAAAAAAAATAATTAGAAGCTGTATCAAGCAAGGAGGAATATGAATAATATATTTGTTCCACAAAATATATTTTCAATAACACAATTTTTTGTGTATTTCTGATGACATATAAAAAAGCTGTAAAATATTTTATACTCAACGTCGTGTAAAATACACTAACCCAGTTTTTGCTACTCTTGTTTTCAAGGAAACATGTAACCGGATGTTGTGTTTTTATATTTTAACCAGTTTGACTTCCGGAAAAATGCCACAACATACATATACATATGTATATATGTACTTTATCACATACATATGTAATTTACGATGATTAAATAAAAAATTGTGTTCAAATATAACATACAAACATTTGTTGAATTATTATTTTTTAAGGGTTACAAATTAATAATTGATCCTTATTTACATCATTATTTATTAAAATGTCCCAGCAAACATTTTGATGGAAAAGTAATGAGTTTAAATGCTAATAAGGATACCCTTCAATACTTCTACTTTGACATTTTCACAAATTACTTTAACAGGCACACTCTTACTTTAACAGGCCGACTAAATTTCAACAAAAGCGTTTTAGAGTGGAACTACCCAGCAAAAACCTAGTAACGTGTTGAAATTAACAAACAACATAGCTTTCCAATAATATGCTTTTTATCTGCATTACTTTACAGTAGTTAAATCAATCAGCCTATTTATGAATAACAATTCCCCGCGAGTTTTTCCCTTATTCCCTGTTCCCTTATTCTAAAAAAATGTCCCCGAGAAAATTTTCCCTCTTCCCATTCCTCGTATTCTAAATTACAAATTTCCTCGGGAAAAAACTCCCAGGGAAAAAAGTAAGTATGTATTCTAAACATGAGGCAGAGGGAGAAATTCTACCGAGTTTTTTCCCAAACATTTTGAAGGCAACTAATGCAAAAATTTCAAATTCAAATTAAAAAATATTGTAAAACAATTGTATAAGCATTTATTTAGGACAACCAGTTTAAATAAACATCGGAATGTTATATTTCTAGATTCTTTTAGGCATTTTTATCCACGCCGTGCAAACATGAACTTCAAGAACGTGAACTACTTCTGCCTTCGGAATAAAGTTTTAAAACACACTGAATTTTGTACGCATCCTTTAAGTGCACACAATAGGTAAATGGAAGATTTTTTGCGAATTAACAAATTTACAATTTCTTTTTTACACCCAATCATTGGGGATTAAATTCATCTGGCACTGGCCTTGGCCCAGTTTTCGCTTCACTTCCTTTGCATAAAGTTCTTTCGAGAACATCTGAGTGACTACACTGTACATCTTACTTTTTATTTAAGCAACATAAAATATTAATATTAACACACAATCTTATTATCAACGAAAACATAAAATTTTTTATTAATTTCTATTACTGAACTATTGCGTTAGTTCAGAATAAAATGTAAACACTAAACAGCTGATCCAGATTTTTCGCTTTCCCTTATTTGTTTATTCCCCTGCTTTTTAGAATAGGAGGATTTTTTCCTGGAAAATTCATAATTGGGCTGAATTACTCATTAACATGATACAATAATATAAAGGTAGCACCACTCTCTCTTCTCGTCGCCATATTAACCTTTAGACGTTTTTGCTGATTATTTTTTACTCTCAAAAATAATGCTACCGTACCCATTTACAAAGTCCCAGTCATATGTTTGCTTTTCAGCTTTATTTTGTTTTAAATGAAGTGTATTTGCTGGAGTCTAAGCAATTGTATATATGCAGCATTTCGTTGGTGCTTTACCAACTCATCAGTAGACTAAGCACAATTTTGAACAGCTACAAACCCTTTTTTTTTGTAGAAAACTAAAATAGATTCATATGGAATAAAAAATTATATACTGGGTTTTGTATAAGTTTCAAAGCCTAATATGCTTATTTTTTGAAAATCATTGATAGAATTTACAAATCTCAGATGGTTTTTAAAAGTTTGTATATAAGATAAAGGGTGTTCAAAATTGTGCTTAAAGTCTACTGATGAGTTGGTAAAGCACCAACGAAATGCATTTCATTTAAAATAAAATTATGACAATATGTCAAATAATAATTTTCTTAAAGGTTTATTTTGTTTTGTTAAATTAAAAAATTTTTCTATTATTTAATTATTATACTAGTTATTTGTGTTTTGTTTTCTCAAGGAAAGGACGTCCACATATACGTATTAGCCAAATATATCTAAAATTGTAAGGAAAGCAAAAAAGTCGGAAAAAATCGCGGAAGTGACGAAAATTCGCAAAAACTTGGTAAGATTAAAAAGATATCAATGTCTGATATAGATTAAAAAACTGTTAAAAACCAAAAAATTACAAAAAATACTTTTATAGCGAATATTGCTAATGTGCGTAATTTTCGCGATTTTTTCTGAATTTTTTGCAATTTTAGCTATTTTTAAGTAATTTTAAGGCTTGTTTGCAGTTTTGAAATTATTCGCACATATCCGCTATTTTCGCCAAAAAAAGTGCTTTTTTTTGCCAGTACCTCGTTTCTGTATTTCTCGCTTCGTAAACGTTTTCACATGAATTGTGAAACAAAAAATTACATCGTTTCTCGATGTATGAGTAGAAACTCTTTCTGTATTTCAATGCGAAAAGCCAGCTTATTTATTGGAATATTCCAATCATTCAAGTGTCAAACAGGGCAACAAGCTGATAAAAAAGTTTTGGCGGCGGCGTTGAAATATTTTCATAAAATACTATATTATTTCTTAAACAAAAAATATTTTCTTGAATGTGTTTTATACCTTTTATTTTTCCAACGATAATATGCCGTAACTTAAAACCATTGTATAATACTTGTAGTCTTAGTTTCAATGCAAAATAAAACGTGTTCAGTTTTTGGTAATCGGTGGAGCGCGATCGTAATAAAAAGAACAGTCTGCGACTAGCCACCAGTAAGAGATAATTTCTATTTTTTTTCAATACTTATAAAAAAACTTTTTAAAACAAAATAATTAAGTAAATTAACTGGCTTACATTATCCATGTATAGTTTCAAAATCTATAACTTAATATTTTTAATTTCAAAAATACTTCTCGCATCGTTTTCAAATGTGAGAAATTTTGACGGCGTTAGTGAAAAACTTTTCACAATAACTATTTTTTGCAATAACTATTGGAAAATGACTTAAATAATAGATTCGTTCTCGCATTGTAAAGATATAGAAACACTTGTGTGAGAAAACCAAATTTTTGTTTCATTTTATTTCGGTTGTCTTTCAATTCACACGTTTCATGTGAGATTTTTCACGATGCGAGAAATACAGAAACGAGGCACAGTTCTCTGATTTTTGGTAATTCTACCGATTTTTAATCACTATCACACTTTTCTATATTTTTAATGCTAGCAAGTTTTTGCGAATTTTCGAAATTTTTGCGTTTTTTCCGAATTTTTTGCATTCCATGCAATTTTAGCCATTTTTAATGAATACATATTAGGGATTGTTGCAATTTTGCAATTTTTCGCAAATTTTCGCTATTTCCGCGACAAAAGTGTTTTTAGCGATTTTTAATTTTAAGCGCTTGTTCAAAATTTTCTCAAACTTTTGTCATTTTCGCTTTGAGTTTCATGGGTATAATAATACATCTATAATAATCTAATACAATAATTTTCAGCAAACAAAGACACAAATTACAGATTTCAGAAAACATTCCTAAATATAAAGTTGCCCCTACATATGTGTGGCAACGTTTCCCGCTCTGTTTATAAAAAGTCAGTAATCAAATAATCGGGACTTAAGTCAAAATTTATTTTCTACGTCAAATGTGGTTCTACCTTTATATTATTGTGTCATGCTCACTAACAAATAAACAAGCCATTTATTCTCCTATTGGCATAGTAGTAGTACCAGCGCCTATAATACAGATGATCAACAGTTCAACCGCTGGCAAAGAAAATCCGATTTCTCGTAATTGTATGATTGTTTGTAAAACAAACAGTTGTGCAGTAGATAGACCAGTGAGTAAAATACTTACATAAAACACAACAATAACTTAAAATTGAACGAGTTCATTTCTCAGCAGATATATTTAATTTTTATTAAGTTTTGTGTACTCTATATTAAAATTTCAACTTGTTATTTGTAAGCCAAAGTAGTAAGTGCTTGCCTCCAATGACATCGTCGTGTTAAAGTAATTTGTTAAAATGCCAAATTCGAAATAATGAAGTGAATGTTTATTAGAATTTTAACTCATTAATTTTCTATTAACATTTTTACTTGGAAAGAAATATTTGTGAAAATCAGTTGTTATTTTTATCAAAAATATTTGTTCAATTTACAAGCTCAGACGTATGTCTTATCGTTAAAAAAAAGACGACACTTGCTTATGTGCTTGTGAACAGACAAATTTGTTGTATCGTTATTTTGTCGTATTTTATATGTTAATTCAATGTAGTGAGTTCGTTTTCAGTAAATAATTTATGCCGAAAAACGAATTTTGTTATTAATTACAGGTTTAAAGATTTCTTTAACACAATTAGCAAGTTTTCGCTAATTTGCGGTTTTTTCGCGATTTTTGTCGTTTTTGACTGTGTTGGCGATTTCTAATAAATTTTTTGTAGCTTTTTTTCGATTTTGCAACTTCTCGCGAATTTTTGCAAAGTTCGCGATAAAATCGACTTTTTGCAAGTTTTCAGCTTCCTTACAGTTTTGCCGATTTTTAAGCAATATTAGACTTTGTTATCATGCCGCTATTAGCAAGTTTTTGCGAATTTTCGCTATTTTCGCGATTTTTACCAAATTTTTTGCATTCCTCACAGTTTTAGCGATTTTTAATCAAAATTATTGCTTGTTTAAAATTTTGAAATTTTTCGCGAATTTTCACTTTTTTCGCGACAGGCGTAATTTTCCCAATTTTTTGGCTTTCTTACATTTTTAAAGTGTTTTAATCAATATTACGCTTTGTAATCTTTAAAATTTTAGCAAGTTTTTGCAAATTTTCATAATTTTCACGTTTTTCCCCGAGTGTTTGACTTTTCTTACAAGTTTCGGGCTAGTTCAAAATATTACAATTTTTCGCGAATTTTCGACATTTTCGCGATATGGTTGATTTACTCCATGTTTTTGACATTTTTAGAGCTCGAATCACTTTTAATCTATATCAAACCTTGATATCAATGTTTGCATTTATTTACTTTTGATTTTGCAAATAATCATAACTTTGCGAAGTTTTTGAACAACTCTTCTGCAAGCTGTTATAGCTGGTTCACATTCTATACTTTATATTTGTTTACAAATTAATCTAGAAAATAAAATATTTCCAGACAATAGAACCATTTGGAAAACATATAAAAATCAATCGTATAATTATAACGCAGTTTTGTATGGAAATTGCTAACAACAGAAATACAATATTGTATAATTAGACGATTACACAACACATACGACGTTAATACGAGCTTATGAATTGAATAATTGAACAAAGATTTTTAAAAATTAGGAAATTTCAATTTTCAAATGAGTGTATTCTCATTAACTACGAAAGGTAAGTGCTTAACCAAACGATATTTTTTTTTAACCTTAAAAGGGCAATAAAGAAAAAAGTTTTGGAGTCAGACAAGATAAAAACTTTGTCTTAAATTGCATCAAAATTTGTAAACTATAATTTCTTCGTTAAAAATAAGTTTACTTTATATCATTAGAAAAAAAACATTGATATGTAAAACTACGAGCTAACAAAAAATTCTAAATATAATTTTTATTTACTTATTGCGTATAACATCAAAACGCCTAAAACTGTTCAAGCTTGAAATCAGTTATATTAAAAAAAGAGCTTTTCACATGTTTACATGTTCATATAAACCAAAAAGTTTGTTTTGAGTAGAACAAAAATCAGACACATGGGAATGAAGAAAAATAACCCGATGGCAACGCTGGCAAAGTGCAGTTAATATCAGCTTGAGAATGATATAATTCTCGTATTCAATTTTCACGCACAAGTTGTATATATAAGAATTAAAGTCACATTCAACAGAGCCACCTGACAAGCGGTGATAAGCAAAATACACGTGAGCACTGAAGATGGAAGTGTGGCGCTACTCTGTTCTGCTGTGTACGTTGAAAAATTGGGCTAATGTTAATTTTTCCCTTGTTCCTTGGAATATTAATCATGCCCAATTTTTTCTGAATATAACGTTACGAACCATAGCCTAATAATCAATTTGGATTCACAAAGCAAATACGTTCTAAATAATCTTAAGCTGAGGCCACACGGGCGTTTTTAAAACGCGGCGTTTCTGCTTTTTATATTAAATTTGAAGTTTTAGAAAATTTAGAACTTTCAAATTTAATATAAAAAAAAAAGACACGCCACGTTTTAAAAACGCCCATGCGGCCTCATCCTTATTAATAAAAAAAACCTTCACTTCATTATTTGATATGTTATGTGTTGTACAGATTTTGTTGGCCTTATCCACATAAACATGTTTCTAAACAAACATTGAGATAATAATCACCAAAAATATTTGTACATCATACAACTGCCTCAATAGGTTGTAAAATGGACAGTTATTTTAATTTGAAACAAATAAACAAAAAGCTAAGAAATTGCAACGAAAAGCAAAAAAAAAAAACAACAATAAATTTCTATCAAGAAAATCCTTTTATATGTGACACCTGGTTACAAGCGGACAATAACAATGTCTTTAAAAATAAATACAAAGTGAGCCAAAAAATACTTTGTCCGAAGCATTTGAACTGAAAGAAATTAAGAAGGAAAACTATTACAAGCATATAAATTGCCCAAGGGAATAAGCAAGAGTACAGAAGTGAAGGACAAATAAAATGTAAGAAAAATAAGAAACAAAAAGTATTTTAAAGGTATGGCTTACTCGCAGCCAGCAGTAAAAAAATATAACTGATATATAACTGATATGTTTTTGAATAAGTATTCAGTTCGTTAAATTGATTTTTAATAAATCAGCTATTTTTTATTGAAAAAGACAGTTTTTTGCAATACCCAGCATAAGTTTTGAGTTAATACGCTAATAAACATACCCTTCACTACTTCTACTTTGGCATTTTAACAAATTACTTTAACCCTAGAATACTAACGCTATTTAATACTACATTAATATTAATGCCACGTAAATTTCAAGTACTTTGGAATTTTTCCTAAAGCGTTTGAATTAATGTGGTTATTTATGTATTTTTTTTATTTTCATTAGTTGTTGTTTATTAAATAATAAAAATTAACTTATAATTCATATTAAGGTAAACAAAAACAATTTTAAAAGCAAAACAAAAATTTATGTTTGGGATTATATCATAGCAGCAATCAAATAAGTCCTCATATATACGTACATTTTACGTATAGCCTTTTAATGTTCACGTTTTAGTGCAGTTTAAGGACTAGGTATGCTTTGTTTATGTTTTAGCGTTTGTTCAAAAACTATTGAAAAAATCACTTGCGGAATTTGTTAGCGTTACGTCGCTGGATGTTTGTGTAGCAACAGTAATAAGCAGAACTACACGTAAAATTTACTTGGGTAAGTATTCTAGGGTTAACATGGCGATGTCATTGGAGGCAAGTATATACCCAATTTGGTTTCAAATAAAAAGTTAAAAATTTCAATATTTACAAGTCATTGAATACACAAAAGATAATAAAAATTAAATGTCTTTGGTAAGCATTTTGAGTTATTGTAATATTTTGTGCCAATCGTTTTTCTCACTGGGTCACGTTTCTCAAAATCACAAAAGTGTAGTTGTTTAGTGTGGGTTTTACTTGTAGATTAGTAACTTGTAAGTTTTGAGAAATAGGCCTCTGGTCTACTGCACAACTATTTTGATACGGGCTTGAAAATTGTTTTTTTTTAAAGAGAAGTAACACAATCAGGCAATTAATGCCTAATAGTTAATTTATTAATGTGTTACCTTCTTTGTGAAAGGGATAGAGTAGTGAGAACAGGTGGTGAAGTGGGAGAGAGATAGAAAGCTTAAGTAATTTACAACTCTGCTATTGCTCGTTTTTTTTTTTTGTAGAGCAGTGTTGCAAGCCTCTCTGGTGTCAAGTAGAGTCATCGCGTTGTTTAAGCTGTGTAGCTATTTTATTAGTTATTTTACTTCGTCGATGGTTCTGCTACAATACCGACGAAGGAGAGTGGTTTGAAGTGCTTTAGGATATGTTAGTACTAATCGCTGCCGGTACTGCCAAAGTGATCAGTGCTATGCCTTCATCACTTTAACAGTCCAACAGCAACCAACACAATAACATACCAATGTACATGAGAAAAATGCATGATGTTGTTGGCTTGCCAGAAAGTAGTCTTGAACTCAAGACCTCAGGGTTTGTAGGTGTGCAGGTTTACAAACATGCAGACAATTAAAAAACTCAATTTTGCTTCGCCAAGGGTTGAACTGCTTATCATCTGTATGAATAAATAGAGACGCTATTTTTCCGCCAATAGGAGAATGACGGACACCTCCCATAACCAGATACCTTTCTTAACCGAACAAACTTTTTAGAACCGAGATTTTCATCAGTTCTTCCATACAAAATGTATTTCCATAGCCGAACACTCTAATAATCGGACGCGGACACTAAATTTTAGAAAATTATGCTCCAAATACCTCTCATAAGCGGACAGAAATGTTGAAATACACCAGGATTTTATTAAATTTTTTTGTAGTTCATCTTTTTTCAACTATGATCATTATTTTTGTAAATGCCAATGAAACTGGTAATTTCGATGTTACCACAAATTGACATACTGGAATAAAGGTTATTTGTTAGAGCAGGTGACTCTGAAATAGACAAAATGTACAACAACATTTTTTCGAGTGGACTAGTTCTCCATTGCTCTAATAAAATGTAACATTATAAAATAAAATAAAATAAAATAAAATAAAACAAAACAAAATAAAATAAAAAATAAAATATTTTAAATAATATACGTGTTCCTCTCTCATAAGCGGACACCTCTCATAACCGGACAAAAATAGTGCGACACTGAGTATCCGGTTATGAATGATTTCGCTGTATATGTATAGTGCTAGAAATAAAGCTGTTTGACTATGTGTTTTTTTTAATTTTTACTTTGTGAACTTCGATACTTAAAAAAATAATGCATATTATAAACTACTTTGACAATAAAAAAAATGTAACAAAAGCTAAATATCATAATTTTAGCATTCTGAAAAATATTGACATAAGAAATTGAAACCCAGTCGTATCAATAAGATATGGCAATATGTCAAAAATGGTTTTTCGCGAAAAATAACTTTTTTATTGTTGAAAATGATTACTTTTTTATTGTTCAAAATTATTACCTCAGCAACAATATTTGTTCTACAACCTTTTTATATTTGACCTATCCGAAAATTTACCGTAATTTTTGTTACTCAAGAAAATCGCAGATTTGGCCCCCAAACCTCTAAATATCGCTTTACAATGTTCAACAATTTTGTTAGGAAACATTAGTTCTTTTTTGTTTTACTAAAATATGTTAACCTTGAAAAATTCCATTTTATGTAAAATTTTTACAATTTTCTAAGACAAATTATGAGCTTGTGGCATTTTTTTTTTGAAACAACATGAAGCAGTGAAAAATCACATTTTATAGGCTTTCAACGGTACTATTTACGTAAATCGGATAAAAATTGTGGCAACTAGAGGCAAAAGTATTTACCTATATATATATATATATATATATATATATATATATATATATATATATATATATATATATATATATATATATATATATATATATATATATATATATATATATATATATATATATATATATATATATATATATATATATATATATATATATATATATATATATATATATATATATATATATATATTATATATATATATATATATATATATATATATATATATATATATATATATATATATATATATATATATATATATATATATATATATTTATATTTATACACATAAAGAGATGAATAAACGCTAAATAAACATGTATATATATATATATATATATATATATATATATATATATATACATATATATATATATTGATATATATATATATATATATATATATATATATATATATATATATATATATATATATATATATATATATATATATATATATATATATATATATATATATATATATATATATATATATATATATATATATATATATATATATATATATATATATATATATATATATATATATATATATATATACATATATATACATGTTTATTTAGCGTTTACTCATCTCTTTATGTGTATAAATATAAAATGCAAGTGTGGTAATTATGAATAAAATCCAAACTTGTGCATGGATTTTGATTAAATAAGTCTCGCTATATTTATAATATATCTAACTTTATTTCTTAAGGGCGGCACTATGATTTTTTTGGTTCAGATTTTTAATAAATATTTAAAGTTCAAAGATTGCTTACAAAGTCTTTATTTCCTCCAACAAAAATTTACAAAAAATTCAGTTAAAAATACTGAGATAAAAATGAGGATTAAAGTAAAATACCATTTCATTTCTAGGCAACCTGTTAAATTGACAATATTATACTTTCGAATATGGTTGGTTTGCGTGGCTGCCTGCTACGCACATGCATTCAAGTAGAATCAATAGGATTCCGTTTTGACAAATATGGGATATAATTATGTATATTTTTTACGTTTCTAGTATGGGAAAGAATTATGGGGAAAAAATTTTGCCAAGTAAATAGGTTGCTAAGTAATGAACTCGTATTTTACGTATCAAAAAGTTAGATATATTTTGATTTTACTACCGAATTTTTGGGTTAAGAGCTTATCCTTATTTTTACATTTAAGTTTTTGTGCGAATCCGACTGCTTTATACAAAAAAAAAATGCTCTCAATACAAATAAAGGCCACCCTAGTACCCCTAGATAAAAAGTCCCCATTTTCGGCTCCTTGAAAAATGGCCCAGTGAAAAATGGCACCAAACTAAAAAATTGTAAATGGTCGCAAACAGAAAAATGAAAAATGGCGACACACCAAAGATGAAAAGTGGCCCAAAAAAGGAAAAATGGCCCCAAAAATGTTTTTGTTGTTTGCAATAGAAAATATTTAGGGCCATTTTTAATTTTTTAGTTTAGGGTAATTTTTCATTGGGGTAATTTTTCGTCAAGTAGGAAAAATGGCCCCAAACTGAAAAATTTTAAATGGTCGCCAAAATTATTCCATTCAAAACAACAAAACAATTTTTCGGGGCAATTTTTCCTATTTTGGGAAAATTTCTAATTTTTTATTTGGGCTAATTTTTCCTATTTTGGGGCAATTTTTCATTTGTAAATCTTTATTAAGCGAGCCCGCTCTTCGAGCGGATAAAATTCTTCGTGAAGACTGTCTGAAGGTAGATTATAATGGCAACAGCTAACAGCTTTATTTCCCATAAGTGCAGTTTTTGCGAATGGTGTTATTGCCAAATAGAATTGAGAAACAGATGGCATATGTCATTATGGCACTGCACCGAAAAATGTTCCCAAATTTGCAATTAGAAACAACAACAAAATTAATTTGGGGCCATTTTTCCTATTTTGGAGCCAGTTTTCATTTTATATTTTTTAATTTGGGGCTATTTTTCCTTTTTTGGGACCATTTTTCATTTTTGAGTTTGGGGCCATTTGTCATTTTATGAAAAATGGCACCAAACTTAAAAATGAAAAATGGCCCAAACTGAAAAATGAAAAATTGCCCCCAGATATAGAAAAAATTACCCCAATTTAAAAACAAACAAAAAATTGAAATTGGCCCCAAAAATATGAAAAATGGCCCCAAAATTTGTGTTGTTGTTTTCAATAAAAAAGTTTGGACCATTTTTCATTTTTTGTTCGGGGCCATTTTTCATGGCTTTTTTGATTAAACTGTAAAATTTCTAAAAAGAAAACAAGTCTCTAACCGAGTCCAAATAGATTATTAGGCTAAGGCTCGTAACGTTTAAATTAAAAAGAATTGGGCGTGATTAATATTCCAAGAAAGAAGGGAAAAATTAACATCAACTTAATTTTTCAGCGTACACAGCACAACAGAGTAGCGCGCCACTTTCGGAAGCCGCTACACTTCCATCGTCAGTGCGCACGTATATTTTGCTTATCACCACTAGTCAGGTGGCTCTGTTGACTGTGATTTAAATTCTTATTTATACAACTTTTTCTTTTTTTTCATTTTCTTGATTTTGTTCTACTCAAGACAAACTTTTTTGGTTTGATCTTATACTTAAGTATAAGATAAGCCAGTAGCTAATTATTTATTAATATGATTATTTCGAACGTAATTGCTTGTGAATCCAAATTCATTATTAGGCTAAGCTTCGTAGCGTTTTAATTTGGCATGATGAATATCCAAGAAACAAGGGAAAAATGAACATCAACTTAATTTTCTAACCACTGATTCTCATAGAGGGCACCAAAAAACTATATACGTTTATCAGTATTTTGAAAGTTTACATCTGTGATTTATTTTCATTCCCCTAAACTGAATCAAATATGTCACGGTCATCTTACAGTTTTATCATACGTCTAGATTTGTAGTTGTATATTGATTTTAATTAGTAATCAATAGCCTATTAATATTTTATTTATTTTGCTTTGTTTTTTCCAGATCTACAATATCATAGTCCACAGACAAATGCTCGAAAATTTTGTGAGGCAGGACATTTATATAATGCTCTGGAAAACCGCAATCAGCATCAAAATCATACAACAATAACAAAGGAAAAAAGCGAGTTTTAAAACATGTAATAGCTATAAAGCTCTAAACATCTTATATACAAAATTTCTTTATATACAAACATATTATTTCTACAAAGATGCTCTAACCGTCCAAAACTGAATTTGAAGCAATGATGTATGGGGTTAAAAAATAAAAAAAAAATTTTAAAATATAATTTTTATGTTAATAAATCCTATCTGAAGGTACTTTTTTTTTAGAAATAAGTAAAATATATATAATAAAATAAAAGTTTTATACAATCAATAAAATTGTAAAAATGAAGACGCATATATTCTTTTTTTCAAACATAAGAATGGGTACCCAGCATCAAGCCCGTATCTTTCGGAAGTAGCTAAGTAATAAACTACTTACTAAAAAAATAGAGACACGCTAATGGCAACTGTAGCAAATATCAATATTGTCCTAAGAAAACAGTTGAAAGGTGTCGTGTGGCATGAGAATATTGAACATTAAAAGAACAATTCGGATGTACGGAAGGTTGAATTGACAGCTGTTTCGAGACTACCACAGTCTACTCATCAGATCATCAATACTCGTAACATATATCATCCAGGGGTAAGAGTTACTAAGCGAATGGTAACTGAACGATGTGTTTGGTCATCCATTAACAAAGACATTATTCGATGGGCAAGGAGCTGTGAAAATTGTCAGAGGTCTAAAATAACGCGACATGCTAAGAATATTTCATCAAATTTTCCAGTCCCTGGCAAATGTTTTGAATAAATCCACGTCGATCTTCTTGGTCCTTTACCTCAATGCCAAGGAAAACGTTATATATTAAGATGCATCGATAGGTTCTCACGTTGGCCAGATGCTTTTGCAATCGAACACATACTCACTGAAACGATTATTGAAACTTTTTGTAATGCATGGATTTCAAAATTTGGTTGTCCATTAAAAACTACCTCTGATCGTGGAACGCAATTCATTTCTTCAATGGTTAAAGAAAAGGGCTAAAAATTTGGCGTTAAGCATGTTACCACAACCGCATAAATCAAACAGAAATGAAATATAATGGTGGAACGAATGCACATAAATCATCAATCATGGTCTAAAACATTACCATCAGTTTTATTAGGAATGCATTAGGAATGCATCATATAAAGAGGATTTATTTTGAACACCTGCTGTATTCCTTTCCGGTGAAAACGTAAGACTTGCAGGAGATTTGTTAAAATTATCCTCGAAATAATATGTTCAAAGTGTATTTCTTTCAAAGCTTAAGAATATTATGATTAGTTTATGCACCATTCCGGGATCAAATCATGATATAGCTAAGCCTTTCCAATTTAAAGACTTAACAACTTGTTCACATGTTTGGATTAGAAACGACAGTTATAAAGCCATTATCGTCCTTACCTAGTAAGCAACAGAAACTCAAAATATTTTGCGGTTAAAATTGGAAATAGAGAAGATAATGTATCAATAGAAATAATTAAACCTGTAGATAGTGATCAAAAATAGTTTTAAAAAAATCATTAGAGAGGGTTTGTTGTGGCGATATACTTACCTGTAAAAACTTTTCTACTGAGTATTGAAGAAATTCTATAATTAAAAATTTTCTTTCATAATTTTTAAAATTGATTTATAATTTTAAAAATATGATTCATTCTGATTAATAAACTTGACAAGATCGAAATCACGTTTTTTATTATCAATAAATAATATTTTCTTACCACAATTTAAACAGGAACACAATGATTTAAATTTTATTCATCTTATAGTATTCACCTCATTCAATGGATCCTGAAATAAATTTATATTTGTCGATTTTTTTACATTTTTGTATATTTAGCGTTACATTTGCTTTCGAGGGTGTTCCGGTAGTGATTTTGCGAAAAAAATAAACCACAAAAAATTAGTATACAGCTTTATACATCAACTCTCAAAAAATCGATGTAGTGCCCAGAACAATATTTCTTTTCTTCGAAGATTTTTCTCACCACGTTCACGAGTCTATGTGTTTGTTCAATCGTGCTATGTTGTCTCCTAAAACCGAATTGGTGGTCTGGAATGCATCGAGTACGATTTAGTATGAGTGTTAGCTTATTCATAAGTAGCTTTTCAAATAGTTTGGACATGTTAGACAATAGGCTTATTGGCCTATAGGCTTCCACCTTCGTATGACCTTTGCATAGCTTAGGTATCATGGTAATCAGCGAAGGTGCTATTGGCAAAGTAGTTAGCGCGTTTGACTACAAACCCTGAGTTCTTGAGTTCGAGACTAGTTTCAGGCGAGCCAACAACATCATGCAGTTTTCTCATGTACATTGGTGTGTTATTGTGTTAGTTGTTATTGGACTGTTGAAGTGATGAAGACATAGCACTGATCACTTTGTCAGTACCGGTGGCGAGTAATACTAACATATCCTAATGCACTTCACAGCACCCTCATTCGTCGGTATTGTAGCAAAACCGTCGACGAAGTAAAAGAACTAATAAAATGGCTACACAGATTAAACAACTCGATGCCTCTACTTGACACCAGAGGGGCTTCCAATACAGCTCTACATAAAACGCGCAACAGCAGGGTTGCAAATGAATTAAGCTTTTTATGTCTCTCCCACTTCACCACCTTTTCTCTACACTATCCCTTTCCGAAAGAAGCTAACACATTAATTAATTAATTGGTAGGCATTAATTGCCAGATTGTGTTACTTCTCTTTAAAGAAAATAAAAAAAAATTCTGCGGGATAGCATTTGCGCCTCAATACTGTTAAAAATAAATACAATTATCCGTTTTGCAGTATAGGGTGGCTCTAAGAGCATTTTGTTGGTTATTTTATCAGCGCTTGGAGGATTTTTCGAATTTAAGTCCGCAATACAGTGTCCAATCTCACGAATATTAAACTTCAAAGTAATATCTGGTATAGCGAGGACTGGTGGCAGCTCAACTATAGTATCACACGTATTTGGAGTAAATACTTTCTGCAAGTGGTTTACAAACAGAGTACCTTTTTCAGCATCAGTTCTTGCACAGTCTCCATTCGAAGTTCACTATGGCGTCTTATATATCACTGGTCTTTTAAGGCCTCGGGCTGCTCTCCATGGCGAATAGTCTGTTTGAGGTGTTGCATCAAACCCATTCAGAAATTTTTGAAGAGACGCGGTATTTTGATATTCTAGTAGAGTTTTCAGCTGTTTATTATATGCCTTCAGATTAGATTTTAGCTGAGGGGATCTGTAGCGTTGCCGTTCTCTACGAACTCTTCTTTTAATTATATAAAAACAATATATGGATAACACATAGCACATTTGTTTGTTATAAAAGAATTATTAATGGATGAAATGTTTTGCAATATAAAACTATCAGCAAAGTTCACAAAACTTCTAAATATTTAGAATTAGAAACCTACTGTATTATTTTAGTTTATGTTGTTAATGCAATTTTAATAATTAAACTGAGTAATAAAGCGTACTAAAAAAGCTTAATGCTCAATAAAGAGGACTGCGATCAACAACAATTTAAAAATTTTTATTTTTCAAAAATTTTATGTGTAAAATAAAGAAAACAATTGCAAATACTCGTATTCTAAAACCATTATAAATTTAAATTCGTTTCTTAATGTGAGAAATCAACAGTTCGTATTAGGGATACGCCATTATGTATGAATAGAGTAAAACTTATATTTCCGATATTCGCTTTTAACACATAATGGAGAGTCTTTTACAAAAAAAAAAAACTTATGTACATATGTTTGTATTCTATTAAATCATGCTAAAGCAGCTTTAATTTAAAATTATACGTTTATCCAAAGAAATTTATTACTCAGGCTTAAGTTCGTTCAATTTAATTTTTACAATTAAATCATTTTTTATTGAGAAATAATTTTTCAAAGCATGTGGCAATTGAAAAGTACAAAGACCGGTTTCTTGACTTTTGTAAGGGTCTAGTATTAATAATTGAAGTTGTGTGTATTTAGTCGAACTATACACACAACTTCAATTATTAACACTAGAGGCACATAGTATAAAATATGTTAGATAGTTTCCCGTATAATACGGATAAAACAAAACATATGTAAGCCCTAACAACTAGAGAAAGGAGCTTTCTCAATCTTGGGTGAGATATATAAACAAAAAGCACAAGTGTGGTTGTTGATTAGGATAAGTGCCAAGTATATTAAATTTCTAAGCCACCATAAAATAAGCTTAAAGCCAAGAAAGATATAGCATTAATGCAATTGGTTTAATGCCATATATTTACCGCTTGACTTTGGAGGCTGAGTAGCCTAGAGTATAGAGAGCTCTGACGATGGGATTGTGGTTAATCCCGAAAACATCGATGTTCAGTTCGACCCCTACAAAAGTCAAGAAATTGGTCTTTGTACTTTTCAATTGCCACATGCTTTGAAAAATTATTTCTCAATAAAAAATTATTTAATTGTAAAAATTAAATTGAACGAACTTAAGCCTGAATAATAAATTTCTTTGGATAAAACCCATTTAGTTCGACTAAATACACACAACTTCAGTTATTATGCGTTTATTTTAATATGAGAATCAGCCATATAGAAACCATTAAACCTTATAAAAAATTATACTGTTGTGATTCGTTAAATTTCGTATATATTGTACAATATTTATATCACATATTTATGCTAAGCATTCGTATGTGTAGCATTGACAAATGTCATTAAAGAAATATATTATAAAGTTAAAAAAATGACATTCTACTAACAGTAATATAAACACTATAATCGCAAAGACTACTAGCACTATCCACAACTAAAGCTTAGATGTTAAATGTGTGGAAAATAGCTTCATGGCCCCTTGGCAGTAGTTAAATATTTAAATGTTTTACTTTAAATAAATTTTCCTTATTTTATGGGTGAAATCGTCGCCTGGCATTTTGGGAGCACAAGCAAATCAAACACATCCTATTTGATTATTTTGTGGTAATATTTTTATGAAAAGAATATATTCCAAAAACTATATTTTTAATTTAATAGGCAGCATGTTTTAGGTCCATAGGAATTAAAATTAAAAAACGATGAATTTATGGTGTAACTAGTTTGTTTAAAAAATATTTAAGCTAGTGTATATTTTTTATTTAAGTTTTAAGGTAGGTCTAAGTGCCTATTTCACTAATTTATATAAATGTTAATTCATATTTAAAAGTAATTTTTCCAAACAAAAATGAATGAAAATCGACATTTAAATATGAATTGATATTTTACATTTCAATAACTAACGCATTAAATACGAAATTGTAGATATCAATTATACTTAAGCTGCTAAGATAATATAAGCTGAAACTTATTTCTTATTTTCTAAAATCTCGCTTATGATCGCTTCAGTAGCAAGTCCTTTTGTCTAAGATATTTTTCAACGACATATGCAAATATCTTAGACTAAAAACTTAGACGATGATTTAACGAAATTTTCTTCTTGAATTTTTTTTATTTGCTTATGGTAAGTGTGGAGAGGCAAGGCAGATGAAGTAAAGGAGCTTTACAAAAACAATCTGAAATCTCATTTCATACAACTTTTTCTACCAAAAATTCCTTTAGGCTTTATTTATACATATGAATCTATTTACAAAAATTACACATTTTGTAAAAAAATCCAAGTTATTAGTTCCCCTTTTGTCAATGTGGCAAGGCTTTCATTTAATATTTCTAAAAAACAAACTTCCAAAATTGCCTTAAAAATCAAAAATTTTTCAAATTAAATTGTCTTATCTTTTTGTATCATGGAAACATATATTGACTTAAAGAAAAACAGGATTAGAATACAAATTTCTTATATGAATCAAAATTAAAATTGCTGTCAAGGCATTTTATAAAAATTTTAAATAAATCTATGAAATAGTTTTTACATTTAATTTTTCGTTTTCCTGGGAAATGTTTTTTTTTCTGTGTATAAACTGCAATGAACGTTAAGTACGTTGGGTTAGAGAAAAGCAACTATGCTAAAAAGTATGCAATGGTTTTTTCTTAACTAGATTACTACGTATGTGTGATAATAAAGTGTAGGTATTTTTATATTAATCATACGTACAAGATATTCATGCAGTAAATTGAAAAAAGTATGCAATGGTTTCATATCAGTGGCGGCTATTCTCTCAATTTCTTATGCACTCGGGCATAAGCTGTTTTTTATCTTCGACCCTGCAGGAAATGCGAATAGTGAAATTGTAGTGATTTACTAGTGACATTGTCAGTAGTACTACTGACCATGTGTACCCCAGCCAATGTAATCGCCTAATGACATATAACATAGGCTTGTCATTGAACATCTACCAATAGACTTTAGCACTATTGACTTGGTAGTTCTTTTACTACCATATGGAGACATTTGAAATAGAGATTCACTAGTAAATTTTAGTGATCCTCATCTACAATTTTGTAAGGGTTGGGGCAATACTCTTAAACACTTATTCAGCTAAAAATATTTGTTTAAAATCGAAACAATCAATCAGAAGCGGCAGCGGCTAGGCGCCGAGCAGCTTGCAACTTTGCTATTGACTGCACAGCATAATAAAAGAAAGAAAACAAACTATTGACACTTTCGTTGATAATGGCACCAGAAATACACTAGAACAGTTGTCTATAACTACGGCGACCATTAATTCCATGGAAAAATGTTGTGCACATTTTATGGATTAAAAAATATAACAAATCTAATTGATTACATATTAGTCTATGGTTCGTAACGTTATATTCAGAAAGAATTGGGCATGATTATAATTCCAAGGAGCGAGGGAAAAATTAACATCCACTTAATTTTACAACGTACACAGCAGAACAGATTAGCGCCACTTTCGGAAGCCGCTACACTTCCATCGTCAGTGCTCACGTGTATTTTGCTTATCACCATTTGTCAGGTGGCTCTGTTGAATGTAATAATATCAAACGCTTTGGGTTTCCAGCTAGAGTTTTTGTGTAATTTAAGCTGATTCAAAATTTGTGTGCTAAATATGTTGGAAATAATAAAAAAGTGAACAAAAGTCAACATTTGTAAGAAAAAACAATGTACATAAGGCGCATGTATTTAAAAAAAATACAAATAGCGTACACAATAAAAAAACTGGACAAGACTCTAAAATAGTGTACTGTTCACTATAATAGTGTACGGTTGGTCACCGTATCTATAATGTATCTCTACTCTCGCATAAAAGGAAAGTTGTCGACATTTTAACTAGTGTAATTGTCGCTAGAGAAAAGAGTGTTAACATAGATACATATGATTGTGGGCTGACTAGAGGGTATATTTAGCCGCAAAGTACATATACAAAGTAACATTTACGTGTATTAGTGATTTATTAATATATAATAGGGCATTTTTATCATTTTCGATTTTACAATACATTTTACCGGCAATACTTTGGATTTGCTGATATATCGCTGTCAGCGATATTTCCTTCTTCGATACAATACTTTTTTTAGTTTCTCAATGAAATTGCTTAATTATTTTGAAGGCATATTTTTCTACTTACCAATAACTGAGAGATGTTCATTATGACAACCACCAAGAGAAGAAGCTCGTATAAAATTCAAAGTATGACCTACATCAAAAAATTGGTATTGGTGGAAGAGGTGGCTAAAATCTGGCATTACTTCGAAAATTCAATTAGCAAAGCCACCGAAGTCCTTTAGTCAACAGCATAATCACTCCATGAACTGAAATTAAGAATAGATCGAATTTGCAAAAATTAATGTTTTGGCTGTTATTGGTTCTAAATGAAAGTTTTGATTGTTTGATAATGAAACATATTACTTATCCACAATGCTTGATCCTCGATACAAGGAAACAATATTTCAGTATACTACTTCTATATAAAAAAAACGTACAATTGACCACTAGACCTTACTGTAGCTATATATTCATACCTACACTATTTTCATGAAGTAGGCTTTAGAGCTTTTGTGAAATTTTTTTAGAGAATCCGCATACATCAGTCAAGTTTATTTTTACCTCCAACACTCATTTGTTATATACGAAATAAGCAACTTATAAAGGGTCCGCCAGATAACTTTTTTTTTTGAAAATGCTATAAAAAAAACTACTGCATATTTTCTCAAATTTCTTTTTTTATTTGAAAGTACAATCCTTCCGGTTAATATTGAAAAATAATTTCATTCAAATGGCTGCCTCGGCTGGCCATGCAGTAGCCTACACGATCGGTCCCATTTTTAAGTACATTATCGATTGTGTGCAGCTGTATTTCACCAATGGCTTCACGAATATTGTCCTTCAAAGCGTCAATTGTCTCTGGCTTATCGGCGTAGCACTTATCTTTGACGGCACCCCACAAATAATAGTCCAACGGTGTCAAATCGCAGCTCCGAGGTGGCCAAATGAGATCAGCTCTGCGGCTGATAATGCGATCTTCAAAAACAGGGCGCAAAACATCGAGTGTAGCTTCGGCTGTGTGGCATGTAGCACCGTCCTGTTGAAACCAAATGTAGCCAATATCCTCCTCTTCAATTTCTGTGAA
The DNA here is from genome assembly GCA_956483635.1 of Panzeria rudis. Lineage (NCBI taxonomy): Eukaryota > Metazoa > Arthropoda > Insecta > Diptera > Tachinidae > Panzeria > Panzeria rudis. The sequence goes on from OY101447.1 coordinate 123,896,834, forward strand.
CAAAAAATCGTTCAAGACCAATTGGACTTTGTATGGCGTCATACCAAGGTCTTTATGTAAAATTCGTCTCAATGATGTCTTCGAAATGTTCAATTGTTAAGAACGAAGGTGAATTGATGTTGATGGCGCTTCACGCACACTTTCTGCCACAGCAGCAATATTCTCGGGTGTACGCACTGTTTTAGCTTTTCACGCTTTGGTTTGTCGATGAGGATGCCAGTTTCTTTCACTTTTTTCACGAGATAACGAACATCAAGACGTTAAATGGAAATTGTTGACTGTCTTATAAATATTTCGAAAGATAAGCTTTCAGCATGCTTCAAAGAGATAGTGCTATGGACTTATGTTTTATTTTATAGATTTTATTTGCAAATTTTTACTTCATCTGTTGCCCCCAATATTTTCATTACGAAAATTGTAAGCACAATAGGAAAGTAATTTGTTTTTTTCTTACTCTCTGTGCGGTATCTCCGATTCGGTAAATAAATATTTCACACTTCGAAAAACCATCAAAAATGCATTGAATTTTTGATAATACTTTTGTTTTTGTTTTTATTGGTTTTATTGTTAACACAATTCCAATTGTTGTTGCATCCATAGCAAAAAAGTATATGTGAGTTCATATTCTAATCCTTTTGTGAAACTTCGTGGATACTAATGTAAGTTGTAGTACTTAAAACTCATACATCGGCAGCTGGATTAAAGTTTTTACAATTTTTTCTTTTAGTATCCTTAAAAAAATAAGTTGTTAAACAACTTGTAGTCACTTAAAGGAACACTTGGATGTTGTAAAATAATTGATGTAAATTTTATACAGAAATGGCTAAGATTCCAAACATTAGGCGGTTATAAAATGGGTACCGTGAGTTATATTATAACACTAGTTCACAAATTTTCAACTTTTTGCGATCACCTCAAAAATGTAATGTTTTCTAAGGTAATTTGGGGTCAATGAACACGAATATGACATTCATTTATTTTTCTTAAGAAGCGTTTTCGAGATATTCGCGAAAAACGTGTTTTTAGCAGTTTATAAAGTTATTTCCAAAAATCTTGAGTACTGTTTACTTGAATTGAGCAAATTTGCATTGTTGCATAAATTTGTTTTTCCTCCTTCAGTCCATTTTCAAAATGTGTTCATCGGATCAAAATTCAAGGAGTAACAGGTCTTTAGATTTGAAAAAATTAAATTTTTTTTAGGTTTTTTTTTAAGTCGCACCAGTAAGGTAAAATAAATTTTTTTTAAATTTATTTTAGACCCACATCTTAAAGAAAATTTTGTTGCAAATATAGCAAGCGTAAAATTCGTTACCTCGGACAAAATATGAGAAAGTTACAAAATATTTAGTGAGCACATCAAAATTTTAATTTTCATTCGTTGGTCCTCAGGTCAGTACGAGTCTTTGCTTCCATTCCATTACTTTTACTCGTTTGAAAAAGAAAGGTCGACATATCGCATATCAAAGTCACCAAAATTATGTGTAGTTTTCATTACTGTATTCAGATTTTTATAATTTAAATTTTTATGAAAGACTTACGGCAAAACAAGTGGAAAAATGGTGCTATGTGGTGTTTTGTGCGTATCAAATTTTTTCCTAACGTTATAAAATCGTTCATTATTGATATTTATCAATGAAATTTAGCAGTTATATAATAGGAATTTATTTGAAAACTATGATTTGTTTCTGACAATAATTAGAATTCTTAAGAAAGTTCCAATAAATCGAAAAAATAGATCGATTTCAAAAGGGTGCATGCACATCAAAAATTGTATATTCGATTAAGTTGTTTTTCTAAAATCATTTCTGTGAAGATACCTTTTAGACATGCATAGAATAATTATTTGATCCTTGCGAAAAAAAAAATTTTTGTATAGAAAACAATTATGATGCTTTCTTGGGCAAAAATGGTCATAAATTCAAAAGTTTTAAATTTTCAAATTAAAAATTGTATATTTTCCAACCCTGAAAAAATACTTCCATCAACTATTTTTTTTATACATTAGAAATTTTGTCATGTAACTAACAAAGAAACAATTGTGACAATCAGTTGTTGTTTGGATCCGATATCTTAAAAATACTTGACCAAGGATTTGAAAAATTGAAAAATTTCAATATTAAAATGAGTATACCCCTCACTAGCTATACAGGATATTTGTTTGACCAAACACTTTTTTAGAACTTTACAAGGTATATAAGGACACAATAACTTTTTGGAATCGAGTGAGAAACATAGATATGTCAAGCGTTGAAAAATTTTACATGACCGAAGTGCACTACTTTGCACTTCATACCTCTGAACATGAGAAATATAAGAACCTCATCTTCCTAAATTAAATAAGAACACTGCTCTGATATCTCCATGTAAAATTTTATACTGATCGGACTAAAGAGTTAAAAATGGTTGATATATCTCCAAAACATTTCATTTTGTCCCACTGGCATTTTTCTTATACTCATACTCCATACAAAAATTGTTTTATTAAAATTTAAATTCGGATGTTTTCACTAAATCTATTGTAACTTTCTAAATTTTTTACCGATGTTAACAATTTTACTTTTTGTACGTTGGGATCTACATTATATTTAAGATATGGGTCAAAACAAAAATTTAAAATTTTTTGTTTGTTTTAATGGAGCATTTCAAAATGGTGAATTTTGAAAAAACGCAAAAAACAAAATTTTTTCAAATATAAACGCCTGTCATTCAGTGAAATTTTATCTGATCAACACAGTATAAATATGAACTGAAAGAGGAAAAACATATTTATGCAACAATGCCAAATTTGCTCAATTCAATTAAACAGTACTCAAGATTTTTGGAATTATCTTTATAAACTGCAAAAAACTTGTTTTCGCGAGCATCTCGAAAACGGTTCTTAAGAAAAATAAATTAATACCATATTCGTGTTCAGCAGCCCCAATTTAACTTAAAAAACCTCTCATTTTTGAGGTGCATTTTTGGTGAACTAGTGTAAGAATTCATTTTTATGTAAGGCGCCGATGAGAATAATATATATATATATATATATATATATATATATATATATATATATATATATATATATATATATATATATATATATATATATATATATATATATATATATATATATATATATATATATATATATATATATATATATATATATATATATATATATATATATATATATATATATATGTATATCCCAAACTTAAGTTGAATCGAATTGGGCAAAAAGTCATTATGTGACAAAACTTTTTGAATTTGCTAATATAGTTTAATAATTTAATCTTACAAATAGATATTTTCACATTTATAACCGCTTATGATTTCACAAAGAGTTTACTTTTGTAGAGACAATAATCAGTCTGACTAGCTAAATTCAGTTGTAGAGTAATTTAGTAATAATAAGTGTGATAAGTATAGCACAAATAAGCCATAATGACAACCAAAATAGAGCAAGTAGCAAGAGAGCAATGTACGCAACAATAGGTTCAATGTATTACATTGCCGCAGGCTTTATATCCATTGCCAGCCACAAAAACACACTAATACATCAGCCTGAGCATCCGTTAATATTCGACATCAGTTGTAATTTTAACATACACAAAGTTTTATACTCAGAAAAGTATATTGCATATAAGACTACACCAACAGCTCAAATAAATGCCAATGTACCAATACATCAGGCTCATTAATAGGCAATATTGCACTTGTGTAAAACATCATACTCCTTTATTTACACGATATGACAAAAGCTACCTTTTTAGCCCACCGTAAAAAAAAATTTCCAAAATATTTAAATATTATAAATTCGAGCTAAATGTAACTCATTTATACACCTTAGCTGTATACTGTATGACAATTTCTATTGATAGCACACATTGTAGTAATTACTGGTTCACATATTTGTTTAAAGTTAAATTTAAAGAAAATATAAAAAGATAATAAGAAAACTATGCAGTTTTGCATTTGCAATTAAAGTTTTTTACACATGCGATACAAGCCAATATTCTGTAATAATTTTAAATTGTCCCAGTATTCATGTTTCACATATGAATAAAACATGCTACTGTTGAAAGCTGCTTCATATTAAGAGGGACAATTTTACTATCTGTGTTGATGGCAGAAAGTTACATGAATAAGTTAAGAAATAGTTGTTGTTGCTTTACTGGAAATTGTAGGCTTTTTAAATTCATACATTATGAACATTGATGGCTGTATATCATATTCCTTTGAATTCTGTTGATTTAGCCCCACAGAGATTCTGTTAAAGAATATGTTGTAGTTGATCGTATTGTTTCTCTGGACGATATCTTCAATAGTTGTAGGTAGAGAATAATTAGTTAGAAAATAGTTACAAGAATGAAAATTCAATTAACTTTGTCAGTTTTATATTATTTTATTATTTTATATTACACGGTCTGAAATTTTTATGGATTCAACAATATTTCCATTCTTATATCTGAAAGAATATATCTCAGCTATATTTTCAAATATAATAAACAATCATTAGAAGTTTAAGATAATAATACTATGCAACAAGAAAACTGCCAAGGCGTACGACTACATTTGTTTTGATGTGTAATGCTTTCTTACCACAAAAATAGTAGAAATTTTATATTCTATGAATAAATTTTTTTGTTAATTTTTTCTAAAATTTATCATTTTTGAAGAGGCAGCCCAATGATTTTTCTCATAACTTGCAAAGAAATTTCTAATTTTATTATTAAACCAAAATTTAAAATTGAAATAAAACTATTTTTAAGCTGTTCTAACATAGCTTTTAAGATCACAATGATGAAAAATATATACTTTTTTATTCAAAATTGAAAAAATTTTATTTTTTAAAAACTTATAAAAAGTCGAAAATGCCAAAATGTTACAATTGTTATTTTTTGATCATAAAGTTCCATATATTAAAAAAACAAAATAGACTTTATGTAATGAAAATCGATCGATATAATATATTGATTTTATTCACAATAAAGTGAAATTACCTGAAGCTTTTATCAAGCACATTTTAGTGCATTTCGTATTCTAATAACGACACGAAACACTTTTTACTCTACCTGCAGAATTCGAGCCCAATCACGTGTAATGTCTTGTGACAGGTCTAGGGTATTATCGAAAAAGATTCATTGTAATTACCATATTTTTGTAATTAACAAGAAACTTTTCTTAACAATATTGAAATGTTGTTACCTTTGATAAAAAATAATGACAAAATCATTCTCGTTACCTAAAAATCATAAGATATATGGATGTAACTGAAGCTAAAAGCCCTAACTCTACTTTTCGAAAATTTCTCAATTTTGTTCTATTACTATCTAATTAGTTGTGAGCTCTTTAAAAATTATTGTGTTCTTCTATTATTTAAATATTTCCCATTAAAAATTATGAAAAATCGATTTAAGTTTTGTTTCTTATTAAAATTTTTTTCACATGTTTTTTGAAATTTGTTAAAATTAGCTATCCCACCTCTTTCGCGGCAATCCCCTACCCACTCATTTTTTCTGTTAAATATCATAAAAATGTATGCTAACAATAAAAATTAACAAAAATAATTAAAATCAATTTTTCAAACATCACTAATTTACTCTACTTTTTATTTTGTGAAGTTAGACCTTTTAGCTTCTGACTCATCCATATGAAGGCTTTTCATTCAGTGAAGTTTTGAAAAATATACTGCGGTTAATATTTGGAAAAAGAACAGAATCTGCAATGAACTAAATGTATATCTCTCGATAAAAACTGCTTCGGTCGTTGATTTTTGCATACAGTGTAAATGTGGTTTTATGCATGAATATATTTACATTATTTTTCATGTAAGCAAGTGTGTGGTTACAAGAAATATTGTGCTAGTGGGTGGCCAAATGCTTTTGCTTAAATCATCACGAATGTCGCATCAACTATCAAATTGTGTATTTTATTTTGCTGGGGACTCTTCCACACAGTTTTCGGTTTCTACTCTTTAGTTTTTGTTACTTTCTTTCAACGCCATTTGCTATTCATATTTTTATGATTTCTTTTGTATATCAGTCATTGTTTGTTTTTATGGATATTTTTGGATGTGTGTTTCCGTTGGCGTTAATGAATTGAAATTTTATATTGCACGAGTAGTGGTTGTCAACATGCAAAAGGTTGGTATTTAATAATAACAAACAACAGAAAAAAGGTTCGGCAATAATTTTTTTATTCATTAATGTACGATCAGACTGGGAAATATGTGAATAAATTAGCGTAACCGGTAAATAATGAATCTCTTATTTTACACTGGTCAACACTAGTCACGCCGTATGAACTCTGATAGCTAATACTGTTGCAGCCGCCTACCTTTATTAGTAAACGGCTTTTAGTACTTCTCGTTTGGTCTCAGATTTCTTGTTATGTTTTAATACGTATGACTAGTCTATGGCGATATACGCAAATTCGCGGCCGCGAATAAATAATCGCAAAACTAACGGCTTTTATAAGAAATTGTTGTGATTTTTTCAATATGTCGAGAAAGTGTAACAACCATTCTGACTCATTTTTTTATATTTGCGGTGAGGTAACTTTCAAAAAACAAAGGCGAAATTTTACTTAACTTGTATTTGTCTTCTTAATAAGAACTAGTACTTTGAAAATTGGATTAAACAGCAGGTATGCTCTACTGCGAGTATTTAGTTGTAAAAAGTTACAAGAAAATAAATAAACGTATCAATTTTGTAATTCATTGAATCACCATTTTAAACATTTTTTAAAAAATTTTTTTTTTCTAAAGTCTAAAAATATATTTAAAGATCTAACATAAGGATCCATAAACTTGATAAGTTTATATATACTTTTTGTAGCTTTTTAAACCTAAATTAGAGCACTCGGATACCTCCATTTAGTCATATTTTAAACGTTCTATATCCCGTTATGAAGACTTTATACGAAATAAATGCTGTACCTGAAATAAAGATATATAGAGATATAACATAGTCAAATATTACCATAATGTCTGCATCACAAATAATGCCCCATATAAAATTCTTGGCCAATATATATTTTTTAACTAAACAATTTTAGCAACCGTTATCCAATAAAATAAAAAATATATATGAGAAGTCCTTGTAGCTTGTAGTCCTTGTAGTTCTTCAGTGTTACTTGCAACAAATTTCATATATATAGAGTTAGCTCCGATTATTTAGTCAAATATCTCTCCAGTCTGATTATGGCTCGACTTGAAATTAATGCTTTTTTCGATATTTTCTGATAGACAACTTATATATAAGTTAATAAAATTTAATGCCTTTAATTATATGCAGTATTTTTTTTTAATTTGCACAAGTATGAATAAGTATGTGTACGGAGCATGTAATTTTAAAGCCTTATTTGACTTACGTCTTTTATGAATAATATTTTAATGTGAGTTATTGGCCATTATTTACAAATATTCTTGTTAAATGGATTTTAATTATTTCTTAAGCTTTTTAACTAAGAGATGGACAATGCGTGTGCAAAATTTTAAAGTTTTCTGTCTTTTATACAAAATTTTAATTTCTGGATATATGCGAAGGACTCGAATCCTTGTTCCGACATGATACAAATTTTTTTATGTTCTTATCTCTTATAAAAATAGATTTGTAAAAATAATTTTATCGTTGTGCATATATGGCCGTTCATTATACAAACAATGACACTGTGTGGCGAATCTATTTAAAAAACAAAACAAAATATTTTTAAATGTTTGTCTGTCTGTCTGTCTGAAAACCCATCACGCAAAAACCACTAAATGGATTTTGATAAAATTTGGTACGGAGGTAGTTAATTACCGCGGCTGATGTTTAGGATATTTACTTTTTACCGCGATGAAAATTAGATTTCCAAGTTACAGTAGAAAAAGCAAGGAAATACGCAATTTTTAATGTTACTGCAAAATTATCTGTGTTTTTAGTTTTTAGAACTTTTCTAAATAAGACAAGTACATATGTAACTATAGGCTATTACATTTATTTTCGTATATAAAATATTCTATTTAACAAAGAAAAATATTTATAACTAAATGATTTTTGTTTCTAGACTAAAATATATTTCGTAAAAAGACTTTGATATGTCTTCTATATTCTATGAAAAAGGTAACTTTTAAAATTTTGTTCTTGTATCATGTATAATTTTTTTAAAGAAAATACGTAGCAATTAAAATAGTTTATGAAGTCTAATAGTAAATAATGACAAACCCATAAGTAATTTGACAAATGTTTATTACCATAAATTGTTGTCATGGAGAGTATATGGTCCGTTCATTTAGAAAGTGGCATATCATGTTATTCATTTTATTTATTAAATATTTAAGTTATATTTTCATTAGTAAATTGTATATAATATATCGTCTCTGCCATATTCAACTATCCAATATGCAAATCGGTACTTTTCAAAACAGAATACAACCCGTCAGTTGTAAACTAAAAATCCGCGTACTCCAGAAAGTCCGCACTTTAGAATATTTCTTATTGGCTTTTCAATTATCTATGAGAAATTCAGCATTGTGCAACGCGGCCTGTCAAACCCATTGGGTCATCAAGGTTTCGAATCTAAAAGACCAATTTTACATATTGGATAGTTTTTCATTTTGCATTATTGGATGGTAGGGACGATATTATATAAAAGACTCATATATTTAATATGTCGTATATAAAGTGACTTATGTTACTTTCAAAATAAACGGCTCATTTAATTGTGAAAATTTTAATTACTACTATAGTACGAAGTAATACAATATTAATATACATACCTAAATATTTATGTAGAAGACCCTATTAAAATCTCAAAAATAATTTTCATTATATGAATATTAAAGAAAATGGTTTATTAAATATTCATGATTGCGTTCCGAAGATAGTATCCATAGTCTTATGAAAATGTTTATTTTACAAAAGAGCTATTTGAAGAAAAAATATATCAAACATAAAAATAAGTTAAATTGATATGTTGTGGTTAGCTAATCTATATGCCGACATTTCGTTGGTTGCTAATGTCAACTCATCAGCAGATCTTTAAAAAACGGTTCCACATTTGTTGTCCTCCAATGGAGGAACTATCAAATGCTAAAGCGAATGCCAGACAGGTCAATATTCAGCTTCAATATATATGTGTTTGTGTGCGTTTGTTTAAAAAAATTAAATACACATATACGAAGGGGAAATATTGAAGAATATGAAAGAAAATGCTTTTGATTTTCATAACAAACACAAGTATTGAAGGCTAAATATTGACCTGTCTAGCATTCGCTTAAGCCGATGAACCACATTTGAAAAGTTTTCAAAGCTCGTATGCTTATTGTTAGACTCTCTAGCGGTACATTTTCATTTTGCTTTGATTTCAGTTTTCTTACAACTAATATGTTACATACAAAATAGCAAAAAAGCAGAACGATGCGGAAACATTTATATTATTTCGTTTGTCTTTCTAAATTGGCCGTACGTTACAAAGTTCGCAGGCAATATTATCGATGGCCTATATTCAAAAGCCTATATACGAAGGCAAAATCCTCTACCTCATAATATATTATTCAAATAAACTCAATTAAAATTGAAATACTGGATTATAGCCCAGTAAACAAAAATTTACACTTGCGTACTCGGGTATGCTCAAATTCAATGTCTATGACAGACAGTAATATAAAAATGAATTTTTTTAAAAAGAAAAAAAACGACAGAAAATGATCCCCTAGAAACTGATTCAGAAAATCCAAAAATCCAAATGGGTATTGATCGTTATATTAAGGTTGTAAATAATAAAAAAGAACGAAAAATCTCGCTGCAGTGGCGAAAATGCCCAAAATTGATAAATCTGATGCGGCGACTTCTGAAAATCGCTTTTCAATTCTACAAAACGACAAAGACAAAATTACCATTGTCAGGTCAAGCAAGCCGCCCCAATATACTTAAGGGAGAAAAACTCAAATGAGCTAATTAAGAGGCTAGTACAATTAATCGGTGAAGAGGCGTTCTACGTAATCCCGATACAACGCGGCACGATTGATGAGACAAAAATTCAAGTAAATGAAGAAAATCATTACCGCACAAAAGTTTCGGAGTTTGAAACAAATAAAATAAAATTTACAGCTACCAACTAAAAAGTGCAAAAGGCCTCCAGGTAGTGATAAAAGGCATCGATTCTTACGTGGATCCAGAAGAGGTAAAAGCAGATCTACTAAGTAATCAGTTTAAAGTGAAAAATGTTACTAACATCAAAAATAGATAGAGTCCCCCAAACACTATTTCGTGTGGAAGTGGAACCAGGTAACATGAAATTAAAAAAGAATGAAGTACACTCAATATATAGCTTAATATATTTGCTGCACCAACGAGTTATCGTAGAGGAACCACACAAGCGAGCAGGCCCCATTCAATGTCTGAATTGCCAAGAATATGGCCACACCAAAACATATTGCAAGTTGCGCACCGTTTGTGTCGTCTGTGGTGAACTACACAACACTGCCAATTGCGATAAGCCAAAAGATGATTCCAAAATTAAAAAGTGTAGCAATTGCCATGAAAATCCCATTGCAAACTACAGGAGCTGCCCTGTCTATGTACATGTTAAGCAGTCTTTGTCTAAAAGACGTAATCACACCTATGCTCAACCTATTACTTTCGATAATACCAATTATCGCCAGTTGCGCCAACTAGATATCAGCCGGCCTTCATACGCCAATATTATTAAGGCTAACCAGGCCATAGCGCAAAACATACCAAACATTCAGTTCTCATATGCTAATGCTTTGAAGTCTGAGCAGCCCACAACTCAAAAACGGACTCTTGCCAACAAAAACACTGGTTTCAATTTTGATCGAATTAAAGCTTCAATAGAAAATTTAATACAAACAGTAAATTTTTTTACAACCAACATGACCTGCATGAAGCAGGAAGTGTTGAAAATGCAGTCCAGATTATTGCAGGCTGCACTAAACAAACTATGAACTTAAAAATCTGTTTCTGGAACGAAAACGGCATCCGCTTACATTAAAACGAACTCGAATACTTCATGATGGATAAATAAATTGATGATATGCTTATCTCTGAGACGCATTTGACGGCTAGAAGCTTTTTTAAAATCAGCGAATAATTATACTTTCTACGACACAAAGGACCACCAAGGTAGAGCTTATGATGGCTTGGGTATTTCAATAAAATCGCGATTAAAACACTACTTAATTAGCGATCATTGCGAAGACTATCTTCAAGCAACTAACATCTGCATCGAATCTTTTCATTATAATCTGGTAATTTCATCAACTTACTCTCCTCCCAGGTACTCTATTACAGAAAATCAATATAATAAGTATTTTTTTCGGTTATATATATTTATCCTATGTTCAATAAAACTGAACTAACAATAAGTTATAAGATCTTAGCTCTAAAATTTTAATTTTTAAGTCAGCCAATGCCAGACAAAAATATTTGTTTCAGCGGTTGGTTCTAAGCTTGTTTACGTTTCTCGTGTTCGGCTGAGAGCAAGAGTGTCCCTCCTTCTCAGCCGAGTGTGACCTCTAAAGTTAATGATGTTTCGGGCTAGGGGATTTGGGTGCAACTCGAGTTTTGTTACGTATCTTGTTAAGTGTTTAGAAAACATTGTCTTAACCAACGGCACATCTAAATCTCTATGAATTCGCTTGTTTCTGCCATACCATGGCGCTGCTCTAATCGTACGCAGTATTTTATTTTGTCGCCTTTGAAGTTTTTTCTACATTTGATGCAGAGGCAGTGCCCCATAACTGGATACTGTAAGACCATATTGGTTTTAGAATGAAGATGTATATAAGAAGTTTACAATCTATGCTTAGAGTAGAGTTCCTTTCAAGGAGCCAATTCAGTTGAGCTGCTTTTAATTTAATTTGGGTCATCTTTACATTTATGTGGGACTTCCATGTTAGACGACGATCAAGATGAACACCGAGATATTTTACTTCAGTGTGTTGAGGTATAGTTTGGAGATCCCCAGAACGTGTGCTTACCGTTGTAATCACCGACGTCCAAAAATCGTGGGCCTAGTGAATTAAGAAATCTTTAGAACGGCTTTTATCTGAAAAAAGAAGAGTTCGTAGAGAATGGCAACGGTACAGTTCCCCTCAGCTAAAATCTAGGCTGAAAGAATGTACTTAAGAGCTGAAAACTTTACTAGAATATCAAAAAACCGCTTCTCTTCAAAAAACCCAAAACTTAATAAAATCGCAAAAACGAAAAAAATCAAAAAAAAAAAATAAATTATGTGAGTCCGATCACAGGGAGATGTGTAAATATCTAGTAATGAAACATTTCACCTTCTAAACATTCTTCTCATCATTCACACTTTTCAACTTCGGCGAACCGGGCTTCATCCGCTTCTTTTTCATCCTCGTACCTTCCTCCACACCCGACAAATCGCTCAAACCGATAAAATATTGCTAAAACTAAAAAAGGATATATCTGAATCAACTCGCTTTCATTTTATTAAGTTTGTAACTTTTTTATGACGACAATTATCTATAAATAAGTTAAAGAAAAACAAACTGACGATTGTCTGGATGCGAGTTTTTGATACTTTAAACAGCTCTTCCGAAAATCTTTGAAGACGACTTAAGCGGCTAATGCTTGTGATCACAGATATTTATATGATATATTTAATATTAAGTACTTAGTATCCGTACGGAGGGAGCCCTTCGTACGCATGCCAAAGTCGCATTTTACTTTCTAGTTTTTTGCTGCTACTATTTTTGAGCGCACAATATTAAGTTCGTGGAAAAAATCGTATAATTTAAAAAAAAATACTTTTTACTGTCTCAAGTTATCAAAACCGCGTGAATGTACTACCGTTTAAATTGAGCGTTGTCTGTATTTGAAAACAACTTGTTTTGTGCCGGCACAAGAAAAAGAATCATTTTTCAATTATTTTTATTCTGTTAAGATTTATAGCATGTAGGAACTATTTTTTGTATGTATTGAGAAAATATTCTACGGCACATTTGTAACTATTCTGATTTCATTGTCAGATACAGGAGCAACTCTATTAAGCAAATGGCCAATATTAGCTTAAGAATATAAATTTTTGTTTTACTCGCCTTTGCAGTTAATGTTGATCTAGTTTATATTGTAATTTTGTTTAGCTTTAAATGTTTATTTGCTAACTTTTCAATCTTTTTCTATGAACGAATAGAGTTTTCTTCAGCTGTTTAGCTTCATGTCATTTTCTATACTAGTTCCTTATACACATTGGAGGTGGAAGGACCTAGAGAAGGGTGAACAAATTAAACCAGTATATACAATACAGTTATATATATATATATATATTTCTTTTAAGACTTAAAGCTTTCCTAGTTGTATTTTACTTTTTCTCTTGTTAGTTTTTATATGTATTTTCATTATAAGTTTTTAGTTTTTATATCACTATTATTTTTAGTTGTTTCTTTGAGATATTTTTCCTTCGTTTTAGGTTTTCCTTCTTTGCATACAATAACAATTTAAATTTATTTTTAACATGCATAGCCATGCAATGCCAGTAAACTTTAAGCCGTAAATATTTATGCAAGTATTATAGTCATTGTTTGAAGTCAGTCATTTAGTCACTATGCAAATGCTTACGTTCATATTTGTATTTTAGCTTGTGTTGATAAGAATGTACGTGTGATCTTTAATTTCATTTCTTTTTTTTAAGATATTTTTATCGCAGAAAATATAAAAAATTATTGGACGTGGGGTAATGTCTTAATTTTTAATAGGCTTATTTATATTTTTAAATCATTTTACTTATTTTTTTTTTCTACAATTTAAATTTTTCTACATGTTTTCTTTATTTGTTTGAGCCATTTTTTACTTTTTTCTTTCGCTCTTTGATTTTTCAGTTAGCATTTTTCCCTTCTAAAATAAAATAATCAATTCAAGATAACTAACTACCTGTCGAAACGAACAAGAATATTTATTTTTAAAAACTTTTTATTCATTTTTAACCACAGCGCGTAATACACAACCACATGTTACGTAATGTAAAACGATGCCTAATTAACGATGGCTAGTTTTAATTTAGTTTTAATTAAGTTCTAATTAGCGACCAATATTCAAAAATAATATATTTGAAGATTAAATAAAAGTACACCTGAAATGTGGCGATGGGATAATGCGTGCTAGGATGGTTTTAGGTTCATTCTATTTTCTATAACCACCTGATAGCTTAAGAAATTTACTTATAGTTTACTAACTACGCATATTCTAACGTGTATGGCCAATCTAGAAAGACAAATTTTACAAAATAAATGTTCCCGGATCGTTCTAATTTTTTGCTATTTTACACGTCACATATTAGGTGTAAGAATGCTGAAATCAAAACATAATAAAAATGTACCCTTAGATTCCACTGATCGCTAAGAGTTGTCATTTAAAACTCTTGAAAACAAAGTTCGAAAGCAAATAATTATTGATACGGTGCAGCGGCCATAATATCAGAACTACTGGACGTATTTCAAAGAGGTCTTCAGAATTTTAAAGACTATTTGTTCTCTAATTGAACAGTACCAATGCGTTGTACAAGCACACCTTCAGAATGTGCCTTTAAGAAGTCCCAAAATTTCGTAAGTGTATACCAATTTCATAAAAACTGGTTGGAATAGAAATAGTAAATACCACCTTGTTCAGGCCAAGTACCTACTGTATGCCAAAACCCATAGTGTTATCTTTATATTTGCAAAAAAAAATCCTGCCCAAATGTGACTCTCGCGAAAAAAAATTAAAAAAGTATTGCCACTTTCCAATTTTCAATTTTATGCTTTAATATGATCAGAATAGCTTTTCTTGTCTTCTGAAGAAGAATATGCAATCTGAAGAAGAATTGCAATCCGGAGAAGAATTGCAATAATGTACATTATGACGTTTTAAATTTACTTCTTGATCCAACAGAAACTGAATTGAAAAGCATTTCATGAACACCATAACCAAATTTTTTTTCCTTCAGTTTTATAGCTCCTATCTTACTTTTCTCGCGAGATATAACACTTGTCTTTCTACATTGCTCATTTGACACACTGTGCTACGTGGAGAGTATCCCCATAACTCTTTGTTTAGTTAAATAAAAAGAATAAGAATTTCAAACAAAAAATTATAACAGTCGGTTGGTTGAGATTTTTGCTATTTTTGAAAAATAGAATACAAGTGAATTTTGTGCTGTGATCGTTGAAATATTGATCTTACCTACAAGATGATTTCTATGGAAAAAAAGCAATTAGGTTTTCAGTCGACTAGACTAATGCTTCAAAAAAAATCAATAAATAAGTAAATATTTTCTCTATGAACGGACATACGAACAAATTTGTAAATACCGACAAAAATGTCTAAGCAATTTCCTAAAAAAATCCATGGTTTTTAAGTAAACAAATTGTTTAAATCTATAAAATTGTTTATATCTAATAATATTTAAAATTCTTAACAAAATAATTTAATGAATTAAACATAAATATTTATTCATGGAGGTTGCTTTTTTGGCGGCAAAGAAAACTAGTGTTTGTTGATGTTTTAATGATTTCGCCTTAAATAAAAGTCAAACAAAAATTTCATTTATTCAGTAAAAAAAATTTACTAAAAATGAAATTTTATTTCAGACAAACTTTTATTTGAAAACTTATTGTCGATAATTTTTTCTGTGCACAGAAAATACTATATTTTATTTTCAGTTAACAAATTCATTAAATTATTAAATATTTTGTCTTGAAATGGACCTACAGGCAAATTTGTGAATACAGACAAAAGCGTCTCAACAATTTCATTGAAAAAAACCATTACTGATTACTTTGCAATTTATTAGATAACCTTTTGTCTAAATCTGTAAAACATTTTATTAAAAATATTCTCAAATATCAAACAAAAAATTTTATTGAATTAAACAAAAATATTTTCTGAATTTCTTGTAAAACATATCAACATACTTTTTGACTGAGTCAGCGAACTCCAATATCGCACTCCTTTATGCAGTCAAGTGTTTTTTACGTCATAGAAAACTGGTTTTTGTTGCTGTTTTTATTGTGTGCGTCCTAAATAATAAAGTAAAAAAAAATTTAACTGCTTTAGTAAAAACCATTTACTGGAAATGAAATTTTATGTTAGACAAAAATTTTCTTGAAATTTGCTGGTGATATTTTTTCTGTGCTATTCGATTAATCAAAAAATTAAAGTCAAATAATGTTTTATCAAACAAAAATTTTCAGTTTCGGGTAAAAGTTTTCTTTTTTAATTCAATTTTGCTGATTCCTTAATAACAGCTGATAAAAAAAGTTAATCGAATTTTCCGTTCTTTTCAAATTTTATGTGTTTAAGTGATATTTTGGATTCGACTACAATTATAATATGCTTTTGTGTACCAAAACTCGGATACATTTCCATCAAGTAATAACAATTTTCTGAAGTGCTTCGTATTCTAATAGACGAAAACTATAACCTTTAATGTCAGAATAAACTGAAAATATGCAGTTTTCCAAAGTTATCAAAGGGCTGCCTACATCTTTAAAATGTGAGCTCAATACTAAAACTTTAAAGATATTTGTTTAAAAACAAACCTCATAATCCAAACAAAAATTGTTGGGATAAGAAATTTGGCTACGATTCATTAAATAATGTATTAGATATAAGAATCTTTTAGCTTTATGTAGTGAATTTTATATTTTCTAATACACTTAGCAGTAGAATTAGAAAACAAAATGTTTAAAACATAAAAAATTTGAGGCCGCATACCCTAGCGGTAAAAAGAAACTATGTGTGGGCCTTATAGAAGGCATCTTGACACCTTCTTTGGAATGGACAAGTACTTTACGCTCTATTTCATACTCATATCTTTTTATACACGTTGTCATTGCATGCATGGTCTTCGGTTGCTTCTTCTTGAAGGATTGACAAAAGACCTTATAAAAAGGCCAAGCCCTTTAAGAAGATCTAAAGTGAGAAGACCATTTTAATTTACCACTGGAAAATTTCACTATTAATACATACATAGAAAGAGCAGGAGAATAAGAGAACATGAACATTTCATTGCCACTGGAAATCAGATTGTTGTTATTCAGGTTTTTATAATGGTTACAACGAAACTATTTTCACAAATATGTAACAAATAAGAAAACCAAATTGAAACCAAATCGTCAAATAGATGCGTAATACATACGTATGTACTTTTGCAATGGGAAAAATATATATTAAAATATGTTAGAGTTTTCAGATGATATTAAATAAAATATTAATTTTTCAAAAGCAAGTTACAGGATTAAAGTTATATATCATCAGTATATTTATAAGGATATCTGTGGAATGATATCCTTCAAATTTATTTCATATAGCACACTCTACAGCACATGTGACTTAGACCACAAATGCGTCGGCATATCGAGCCTTTGCTGCAAAAGGGTCATTACTCAAAAATAGTGTTTTTCGAGTTAATAATGAAGAATTAATTGCTGTATTATTTATGTTGTGTAAGAATTTCATACAAATATATTGTGTAACATACTTAACTCTTGAGAAAAGAACTCAATTTAATTTTACCATTAAGTAAATTCAAAACTTGAAACTAGTTCTCTGCAAAAACAATTATTTTTGAGTAATGAGTATATTGCAGCAAATGCTCGATATATATATGAACTATATTGTTTTACCTACAAGCCACATATTACAATAAGCGCTCATCAAAATTACCATACCGTCAAAGAAAATGCAAATGAACTAACTAACATTTTAAAAGTTTTACAGGAGAAGCATAAAACTTATTATTAAATAAAAAATATAAATAAAAAAGTATCAAAAAATTTATATATTTATTGAACAATTTTGCTCTAATTGACAATTAGAGCAACATTTAAATAAGTTTTATGCTTCTATTGTTTTACTTTTAAAATATTGGTTAGGTCTTTTTCATTTTCTGTGACGATCAACTTTTAACGAACATTGGCATAGATAAATTGTCGTCAATGTTTGTGGTTATGATGTATGTCCTTTTTTTCATAAAAAATATTGAATGTTGCCAAAAGTAAGCGAACACAGGTAATTCTTTGTAAACATTTTCGTTGGAAAATAGGAAGATATTACATAATTGAAAAACATATTTCAAATTTTAACTAAAGAACTTCATTGCTTATACCGAATTTTAGGTTAAATTACTAAATTAAAAAAACTAACTAATTGTGGATATATGTATGTTCAGTATTTGTTGCAGCATTCTGTACATACATGTCGTACCCTAAATCAAAAACAGCCAAAGCTCAAAATTTATTAAAATCGTAATTTCTAAGGGAATATTTATTTTGCATTCTGAAAAAATCTGTTATGCTTTTTTTAAGTTACTTGTGTATATTGTACGCCATCAAAGTTTCACCATTTTATTATCAAACAAAGTAATGTGTGTGGCGAAAACATGGCGAAATCGTTCGTATAATATAAAAATTGTGTGCATAGGCCAAAATTTGGCTTGAAATTTTAGAGAATAGAAGTTGATTTTGTCCTCCTATTGTGTACTTTTCGAGCAGTGTAAAACACAATAAAGTTAAAAAAAAACTTCGTTAGTTGTTTGAAACTTTTCAATAAAACTACTACACAGTCGAAATGATGAATCGGCAGGAGAGGGGTGCGCATTTACATTTACGCAAGACCATTTGCATTAAACACTGAACTCCACTAATATAAAATGTATGTGGTAATTTAGCTGTACAAAACCAACTTAGATGTGCACCGCATTCTTTGACTTAATTTAACTTAAAATGTATTAAATTTTGAGCTAAGTAGATTTTCTATAAAATAAATTTCTAAAAATGCACTTAAACGTTTAAAAATGCTCTCCTACAAAATTATAATATATAGATTAACCAAATTTTCTTTATTGCTACATATTAACAAAAATTAAATAAATGGTATAATTAATTACAAAAACATTCTTTACACTTATTACCAAACAAAGTACCTTTATGCTGCAGGCTAAAAAATCATACACAAATAATTCTTCATATTAATCTTGATTTAAACAAAATTGTCTAAATTAATTTTTAATATCGAAACATATGTAAGAAGTTTTTTTTAACAAGCAATAGGTCTGTTGAATACATTTTCATACATGAGAAACTATAGAAAAAATAAATATTTAATTACATTACAAGAGATTTTAGCTTCTAAATAAAAAACTAACATTATAGACCTCAAAGATTATTGCGATTTCTTTATTTGGAGCTAAGAATCATGCGGTACATTTTTCATTCTATCCTTGATTTCAATTGGATGAAAGAATTGCTTTTGGTTTTTCTAGATGTTAACCAAAAAATACATAAGCAAAAATATAACAACGTTGTATTTTTTACTTAAAAAAAGGTTCTGTACAACTACGAAACAAAGATCTTCTGAACAAAAGTATAACACTAGTTACATATGTTTACACGTATTTATACGTACATATCGATCCTTTGCTGCAATAGAGACATAACTCGAAAAACGCAATTTTTGAGTTAATAAAGAAAAATTAATCTTCGTGTCGTTCTTTATATTAGGTAAAAATTTCATACAAAGATCTTGTTTACTCAACTCTTGAGAGAAAAACAAAATTTTCTTTTATCATTAATTTATTAGTAAATTCAAAATTTCAAACTCATTTAAAAAAAAATTTATATTTTTAGTTATGACTCTATTGCAGAAAAGGCTCAAGATGTATACATACTTGTGTGCATAGAATAAGCAATTTCTTAAGTATTGATAAAATACAATCATTATTATTAGTAAAAAATCACTAGTATCCAAACCAAATGAGATTACAAACTAAATGAAAATACAATGTAAGACCAAAGACTCTTGAAAAGATACTTTTGCAGTTTAAAAATTTTTTTATGTAAGTATTTACCAAATATAATTTTTTTATATAATATTTTTTTCTATTTATTACTTTACGAAACTGTTGACATAACAAACATAGATAATACACAATAGCAAAAACGATTCTAAGTAAAATCCCATTAATCTAATGAAGTAATCTCTTAAAAAATATAACTTTGTATAACAATAAAAGTTAACCCTTAAATGCCCAAGGACGCTAATTTTTATAAAAAAAATATATGATGTGGAAAAGGGTGAAAAATATCAACTGCGTTCCAATTTTGTCGAACAAATTTTATTTTAAAGTTAGTTAGAAAATAGTGGTTGTATATTAAAACCTAATATATAAAAATTAGTATTTCTTGGTTTGTTAGTTTCTTCGTCAAACCGCTTATCCGATCGCAATAAAACTTTATGAACTTATTGCTTGAACCTACGGAAAGATTATATGGTGGAAAGAGATTGTGGGAGGAGGGAAGAGCAAGGCAATTGGTGCTTCTTTCAAACTAACCACTCTATTTTAATAAAATTTTAAACATAGAAAGATCCAAATGCGGGAAAAGCAATAGAACATGCGTTTTAATAAAATTAGAAACTGGGGTATATGGGAAGGGGTAGCCGGTTAGTTTATGCTTTCTTGAAACAGCATTCGTCTGCGGCACCAGCGTGCACAATTTGCTATATTTGTTTTTAGAATGCATCCAAAAGTTGTGTTAAGTTCCTCGATAGCAGGTCTAATCAACTAAATTCTATCACGATTATAGTAGTCGCGGGAAGGTTTATTGTTTTTGTCATTAGAGTGAATAATTTCCAGAATTTCCCCAAGGAAATTTCAATCCATTTGCCTTTTTAGTATATTAGTACTATGATCGTCTTTGTTGGCTGCCTACTGTATGCAAGCAATCAAGTAGACTCAATAAGATTCCGTGTTGACAGTCAGATCCAACCCGTCACATTGATATTACCTAATCAGGTCACCTAGACCCTTATCTGACAGCTCCGATAGGTCGTCTAGTATATTGCTGCCCAAGAATTTGTATCTCGAGAGGTGCAAGGCCGAGCTCTCGCAAGGAAAGTGAAAACCAGTTTCTTCTTTACTTTGATCTCAGTAGCCACGGTAGAACGCATTGTAGGAAAGGTTTATCCTGCCAGGGACATGGTGGTGTCAATTCCTTTATCTATTCTGGTAAACTACTATCACCATTAAATTTAACCTGATATAGATTTAAAAGTCATTGCTAAATTAAGAAATTCGAAGGAAAGTTATTCCAAGCTTTTATTCGCTTAGAATTTGGGAAACTTGGAATGTTTTTACAAGTTGATTGAGCGGATGATGCAGATAGTACTAAGCAAGTTGCAATCGGTATTGCAATTGCTGCCTCTGCTTGGCAGTACGAAAGCAGATTTTGTTGACCATAGGTCTACACAAGCAGAATGGAATACGTATTTTCTGTGCCGCAGTGCACTTCATCAGCTTTCAAGTGTCTTAGATTTCCATGAAACCTAGGAATTACGGAGAACCTAACATCGTCAACGCTGAGGTTCCAATTGTGGTAGCAGCATCGAGTACGCCGGCAACTACCTCTTCTGCATACAGTGTCGGTAATGACTTCATCAGCATTCAGATGTCTTAGGTTTTGTCGAAACCTAAACAGTTACTCCAAAATACTTGGCTCTGAATTTAGACCAATATTATTCTGATGCATATAATCATCTTCATCCGCAACCACCCGCATATGACCAATATCTTTAAAGATACAACCATTGGACAAAACTTTGTAGCAGCTCCGCGAAACGAATTTGTGTTTAGATTATTGCTAATAGCGTTTAGACATATATTCGAACCACCTTATATATTTCTGGACCTCAATTTCTGATAAGATCTGAGATTTTACGTTGTAAATAACCAATTTTATTTAATTTTTCAAAACTATAATTTCTGAAATTGATGGCTAATTAAATATACAGATCTATATGTTTTTCATCAAAATAAATTATAGATGATTTCTTGTGAATTCTAAAAATTTTTGTGTTGTTTGTATTTTATCATCGCTAAAAATAAGACCGTGGGAATTTTTTTGATAGTTGTCTCTTCAAAGATACAGTGAGCATTTAAGGGTTAAGAAAATACTCCACATTTTACCCCATAACCAATTATAAAAGTTTAAAATCTAATAAAAAATATTGCAAAGAAAATTAAAAGACGAGAAGACTTCTTTACACAAGACTATAATTAAATTTTCTTGTTTACGATAATTCTTTTCATATAAAATAAAAGGAAAAATTATAATTACTGAAACTAAAAAAAAAAATTTATTGTTTTAAAATATTTGTTTGTATTTCTTAATTACTTATTTATGTTTAATTAAATAATGATAATATTAATTGTCTTATTAACTTACTTTAAGTACTATTTTTGATCCGCTTTTTTAACTAAATATGTTATATGAGAGTGGTCGTAAAAATTTAAATTTGGAATTCCTCGAATCTCATACATGACCCTAGTTAATCAAAGATTTTCGTAGTAGAGAGGCTTTTTTAAGTGAAAAAAAACAAAGCTAATTAATAAAAAGATTTTCAACCAGCAATTAAATACTAAAAGTAACTTCTGCCTGAATTTCATATATGAATCTTTGTACTTATTTCTACGAAAAATTTTCATATATGAATCTTTGTACTTATTTCTACGAAAAAATAAATTGTTGTAAATTAATTTACTTTTGGTTTACAGCACGCAAAAACAGTAAAAATTAATTACAAAGTACGAAAACTTACAAATTTCAAAAATTCCGTGTTCAACCACTCTATAATGGAGCACAAATATCAAAAACCCCATTTACTTACGATTTGTTTTGTCTGTAGTTTAATGATGACAAAATGAGACATGATTTTAGAGCATTTTCGATGCTTCGAAAGAAGCGCTGTTTTAAATGTTCGAAGCGCTTTTCGAAGCAGTAGAAACAACAAAACTAGCTTCTCTCGCTCACAAACCTGCTTCGGCCGAAGCACTAATTTTTGCTGGGGTGCCACTGTGCGCAGCTGAAAATTTTGTTTGTGGTGTTTTACATGAAAGCAAAGATCATGTCGTGTACCGCACATAACTTACAAGATTTCTTTTGCTTTATAGATTTTTTTAATTGGAAAATTTTGTTTATATGAAAGGCCCATTACCGCACCGGTTTTGCGATTTGTGGGGTGAATAAAAGTTTATTTCATTTATTTAACATTAAGGGCTTTAAGAATTAAATCATTTTATAGTTTAGATTTAAAAATTTCCCAACAAAATCAAAGGATATACCCATTTTCATAAACACGATTTAAAATTTTAAATCCAAAAACAGTTTTTTTGCTTTTTCTTTAAAAATCATCTAAAAACAAAAACTTAAAAAAATATTATTGAATTTAGACCATTATTACGAAATTAATATGATTATTTCGAAAGTATTTGCTTTGTGAATCTAAATTGATTATTAGGCTAAGGTTCGCAGGTTACGAAAGTTATGAGCAGAATACTAAAAAATGGGATTTTTTGAAATTTTAATATTCTTTGCAAGAGTAATAAAAAAAAATTAAAAATTTACCAGAAATACTCCTTTGAGGAATACAAAAAAATATCGCAAAATTGGGAACAGAAAAAAAATCATACCGTCCGATTTGGCGTGAAATGCCCCATTTTATTATGTTCTTCCAACGCTATATAACTTTTTATAAATTCTAAATATCAAAACAGGTGTTCAACTAAATATTTGAAGCTTTATGTAAAACAATATTTAAATTCATAAAGAGTTATAATAAAATTCCATTCTAAATCTTCGTTTAAGTGAAATTTTTAGAAATATTTCTCATAATTATTAATTGAAGTATTCAAAATTATAGCGCACTATAATATAAAATAATTGTAATAACAATAGAATTTCAAGTGTCTTTTAACACTTCTTAATGTATTTGTACATAATTGCCACTTTAAGACACTTTATATGCATACATGGCATATTTGTGTAAATATAAGAAAATACACGTGAACACTTGTATGGTGTATGATAATATGTATGCATTAGGGTATTCATTTTAATCGACTTTTAAATTGTTCGATTAATCAATTAATTGAAATTGAAATTTTAAAATTACTAGAACACTCGAGTAAAAATCGAGTTATTCGAGTTAGCTTTACTGCTAAATATTATTCGAGTTAGTCGGAAAATTTTTGAATTAATCGGTTTTTTTGTAAGTTATTGTGAACAAAAAGAAACCAAATCAAGGTTCTTCGCATTTTTATATATTTTAACTGTATAAATAAAAAAAACAATATTTCTACAGAAATTACATCATAAACTGATAATTTAAAGGAGTTTTTTTATTATTCACATATTTCGCTTTGAGAAAAGTAGCGCCAGGAAATATTTAATAACATTCAGACCTGTTCTGTATTCAATGCGGAATAGAAATAACTTTAATTGGCATGGCTTCACCTATGTTCAGTATTCTCTTCGGAATGAAAATGTTCGTAATTGTCATAGCATTGTTGTTATAAGTATTATTGCGTAACAACAAGCGTTGATAATTACCAACATTTTCATTCCGAATTGAATACAGAACCGACCTGATTGCTGTTATAAATATTAACTTGAAACAACAAAGGTTTTATAATTCCGAACATTTTGATTTCGCATGCAGAACAGAAATTATCGAATAAAATCAATATATTTAGTCCTAAAAAAATGATTTTTTCTAATTTCATAGACTTTTCTTCCGTTATTAAGAATGATCTTTTACTAATCGTTGACGCTTGAGAAATTAAGAAAACGCAATTGGAAAGCATTGCCAATTTATCGGATCTATTCTTTGCTTTTTTTCTAGATCCATAAAGTAATATTTTATTTTACAAAATAAGTTTTTTTGCTCTTTGATTTTGTGAATGCTTTTAATTTTTCATTGAATTTCGCCGTTAGATTACATTCGATATTTTAATACGAAAAATTATAATTCTTTGATCATAAGGTCTTTTAGTATGAAATAACGTTCGAATTGCATGTCAAATGTCATATACATTAAAAAATTTCGTCAGTTTTTGTTTAGAAATCTGCAAAAACTCATTCAAAAAATTCTAATTTACATGAAAATTTTTTAGTCGAGTTATTAGATTAATCGACCTAAATTACTCGAATAAATTTTTACTCCAAATTAAAATTTTTTATTTGACCGAACATTATTTGATTTCAATTATTCGATTAATCGAGCAAAGATTATTCGAGTGAATACCCTAGTATGCATGTATGTATTTGTATACAGGCATTAGTAGTAAGCCATACATACCCTGCAGATAACGCGACTAGTCCATACACGCATGTAAAGTTTACTCCATAGAGGGCTAGGACTAGTCCAAAGGTAACCCAAATGTATAGAGAACACATGGTCGATTTAACATTGCCATGTCCTAGCTCTTGACGATATAACCCAATTTTGTACTACATCGGAGAAGTCTCAAAACTACTTCATGTCACTTCTAGATGAAGCATTCGTGTTGAAAGTGTCAAAACACAAGCACTTATCGCTTAACTGCAAACTCTTGTTTGCATATGATATGGTCCATGTCTGCATTACATCGGACTAGTCATAAAACTACTCTATGTTACTATTCGATGGAGCACCCAAGTGTTCGTATTTTAACGATTGCAGTCATTAAAACGCAACTACTTGTTGGCTAACTATAAGCTATTCTTTGCAAATAACATGGTCCATGACTGCATTACATAGGATCATGTTGTAACTAGTCAATTTCAGCTAGTCAATTTCAGCTATAATTATCTGTAGGGTACTAATAGGAACATTTGCATCTACCTCAATTCAAAATCAATTTAGCATAACAAAATCCATTTTCGAAATAAAATAAGGTTTAAATTTTATGCATCGCGTTCAAAATGCTATCTAAATATTTCATGAGAAAACTCAACATGCATAGAATAAAGGCATA
Source organism: Panzeria rudis (assembly GCA_956483635.1). Classification (NCBI taxonomy): domain Eukaryota; kingdom Metazoa; phylum Arthropoda; class Insecta; order Diptera; family Tachinidae; genus Panzeria; species Panzeria rudis. The sequence goes on from OY101447.1 coordinate 123,922,616, forward strand.
GAGTAAAGGCTATTAGGATACTTGTATGGGCACATATGGAAATACCTAAATGCATATTGCCTGTTGCTCTTTGTCAATAATATTCATAGTATGTATTTATCTTTTCCCCTAAAAAACCTTTGAGCAAAACATATTGTTAGCTGAACACTGGTACGCCTTAGATATGGAGAATAAGATTAAACCAAAAAGTAGCAGACAACCAAAATTTTGGAAAATTTTCTCTTTAGCTTTGTTTTCTTTTTTAACGTTTTAATTATTTATTGCATCTTCAATTATAAATTAGACAACAATAAGTATTAATATCTTAAATCTAAAATTGTTAATAATATTCAGATAATCCTAGTCATTACATTGCTATTTTTTTGATTATTTTTATGTCTTTCGTGTTCTTTCTCTTAGATAATAATATTATCTGCAACTCCACTAAACTTACTTTCGTTGTAAATTGTACAATCAAAGAGTTATAGATAGTATGAACAAATGTAGCGTCCGTAACGTAACGTCCGCAACGGACGATTTTAAAATGTTTTGGACGAACCCAGAAACTTATCATTTCCACCACTCCTCCTCCTTAAATAGTCCCCTGTGTTTTACGTATTTGGATTTTTTTGGTTACTACGCAAAAATTTTATTAAAAAAAATATACAAATGCACGTTAACCTCCAAGCCTACCTCATTTTTTTGTAACGTCCGCAACGGCACTTTCTGCACGAATGTTTTTTGTTTTCCTCAAACACAGTTCAGTAAGTAATTAAATAACATTTCAAAATACTCCTAAAGAAGGTTATATACAAATATCTCATTCAGAACGCCACCGTGGCTAACATTACCAAAAATATATGACTACAAATGTAACGTCTTCGGCACATGATTTACCCATATGTTATTTAACGAAAAATATATTCAGAAAGTTTTCCTTTACTTTGGTAAAATTATAAAAATATTGCCTAATTAAGTTTTGAGCTTTTAGTCCAACTGTTTGGTTTTTAATCCAAAGAAAATATTTAATTACACAGGCCAACGAAGAAAGCCTTTCTAAATAAAACTACAACATTTCTAAACAGCTTAAAAATACTGTATGGTCAGTTTTTCCTATCATCCACAGATTTTTTTTAAATGGGCCTGCCTAATATTTCCACTAGGTAGAACAGTATATTTTATCCTAACTCGAGAACGGTATGCTTGATAGCGATAAAAATAACCTTTATACTGTTTTTTTGCGGTTATTGTTATTTATTGAATCTTCAATAAAATTTAACTAGCAATAAGTAATCAAATCTAAGCTCTAAAATTATAAATTTTAAGACCAGCCAATGCCAGACAAAAATATTTGTTTCAAAATATATGTCGTATTCGGCTGAGAGCAAGAGTGTCCCTCCTTCTAGGGGATTTGGGTGCAAGTCAAGTTTTTTTATGTATCTTAGCTTCAGTGTGTTGGGGGGGGGGGGGGGGGGGGGGTATTGTTTTGTTATTGATTTGTACAGGCGGACATATTTCTCTGCGTAATATAAAAGTAATGTGTAGACATTATTGCTCGTTAATTTTTATAAGCTCATGCAATTTGGGGGAAGCTTCTTGATGGCATTCGTGAACACTTAGGAAAGCGAATGTTGATATGTGTATATTACTGCTTACCGGCTAATCAGAGGCATATATCAGATATAACACAGGACCGAGGATGCTGCCTTGAAGAGCTCCGGGCTCGATCGGTTGCAGAGGGTTTACAAAATTACCTTCCTTAAAAAAAATTTTCGCTCAGTTAAGTAGCCTTCTAAAAGCTTAACGGTGTTTGCGGGTAGGTTTTGATTTAGTTTATGTATTAAACCTTGGTGATATACTTTAGCAAATACCTGAAAAGCATCGATGAAGAGCGCAGAACAATATTTCTTTTCCTCGTAGATTTTTTTAACCACATCCTCGTGGATGTGGTTAAAAAAACCTATGTGTTTGTTCAATCGTGCTGTGTTGTCTCCTAAAACCAAATTGGTGGTCTGGAATGCATCCAGTACCATTCAGTATGGGTGTTGGCTTACTCTTAAGTAGCTTTTCAAATAGTTTTGAGATTATAGACAATAGGCTTATAGGCCTATAGGATTTCATCTTCGTATGATCTTTGCCTGGCTTAGGTATCATGGTAATTAAGCGAAATCTTCCATTCTGCGAGATAGCATTTGGGGCGCAAAATACTGTTGATAATAAATAGAATTATTCTTTTTGCAGTACAGGGTAGCTCTAAGAGCATGTTATTGCTTATTTTATCAGCGCCTGGAGCTTTTTTCGAAATAATGCATAAAAAATAACGCAAATTCGTTTCATAAATTTGTTTCGTAATTATATTTTTGTTATTGCATAATTTCTTCATTATTAGTGCGAAACTAGCTGTGAAAGCTTTTTTTGTAAAATGTTGCATATACCAGTTGCTTGGAAAAGTATAGAGACGCCAATAATGGTCTCTATGAATTGAATATATTAACAAGATTTTTATGATAATATTATGAAACATATATATGTAGTATAGTTCTATGCTCTTCAATAATTGTTTATCTGAAACTGTACACTTGTTATGAAATTTTTCGAACAATTTTAGATTTTAATGCACTCCAACAAACCTACCATCCAAGGCGTATCCAACAGGTGAAACTTTCTATTACAGCTGACCTTGCTCTCTTCAACGGCAAACTCAGTGGAGTGATGTAATGATCATAATATCATCACCGCATTTGAACTTTCAAACTCTATATAGAGATTCCCTCCTTCACGGTATTTGACATTTCCTTATAGAGCTAGGTGCGCTGATAGCTCCACCCGTCTTTCAAAGTTTTTTTTAACAATAAGTAGAGTAATTTCTACAACAATTTTCTATTGTTGTAGAATTGGTTGCATTTTAGCTTCTTTGCTATTAACATCATGTAGGAGTAGACAAAGAATTAAATTAATATTTTTATCTTAACTTTTTAATTACAATATTTAAAAAGCCATTAAGTTTAATTTAGATTTTATTTACTCCCATAACAGTTTTTTACAGTTTTTACCGTGTTTTCATGAAAGCAAGTAATTTTTTACACTCTTCCACTGCTATTATGCAAATTTTTTCTACAAAATCTTTTCAGTTTAATGTGCGTTTTTTTTCTTTTCCTTTTTCAGTTTCATTTCAAGCAACATTAATAGTGGAGTATTAAAGTTTAATATTCAAGCGTAGAGTTTGCACAAAGAAAGATTTTTCCCCTCATCAAACATGCTTCAGTCAGCTTTGTCTTTATTATTAAATTAATGGAAATTAGTAAATATGCAAGTAGAATTTTAAAGAAAAAACAATCTTCTTAATAAAAAATACTAAAGAAAACACACAATAACTATTAGTAATATTAAGAAGACCGGTGCTGAGAAAAATTAAAACTGACTGATAATTTTGAAAAGAAAATATAACATCCGCTTAAAAAATAGTTAATAGAGAATAAAAAAAATGGAGAGGAAATACTTTGAAAATACAAACTTTATGTTAAAATCTTACTTAGTTTGGTTACTTGTTTAGGTTACTTCTGAGTCTTTATTAACTTGTAGTGCAAAGGACGCACAGTGATGTATCCAATAGACAAATACACAAAAAAATATAAGTTGTTATATGGTAGATAAAAATGTATCGACCGAGAGATAACAATATAATTCTAACGAATTTTACATAATACACCACCCCCCACCTCCCTTGTATCCACGATTCTTGTTATATAATTTTAATTTAATTTGGCACAAATGTTTGTTTAATAGATAATAAATATCATACCAAATTTAATGAGAATCTAATAACTTTTGTAAGAGTTATAGTATTTTTACGATAAAGGATATATGGCAGGACCAAGATTCCTTGATTCAATTGCAATAAAAATTACCCTACAAGTTACTAGTATGGGATACAAAACATCTACGGACTTCGACGACTTTGTGTGAAGCTATGTAGCCAATATTGAAATTTTAGTTTTGTGCATATATGGGCGGTAGGCGTGTCTTTTGTTCGTTTTTTTAAATTTAATTTTTCTTAATTAAAGTATTTTATAGTCGTGTACCAAATTTCGAAACTCTGCGACAACTTCTTCTATTTTTGTCCCATCGTTATATGGGATCAGAGCACTGTGGGACGCACAGTGGAATATTTGGGAGGAAAGTGGCCAAATGTATATAAGTATATATTAGAGTGAAGCGCCGATGTATGAAGGGCGACAAAAAGTCTTCCAATCGATTTGGAATACCTCCAGAATATTGCATTTAGCTAAATTATATAGAAAATATGTTTATTTTTTCAATTGAGTTATGAATTTTTAGTCGAACTGTATGGTTTTTTATCCAATGTTATTTAATTAGTTTGCCTTAAGCTTGTTTCCAACTAAATCTTTCGATCAAATTATTTTTTTTATTTAGAAGAAATTCTAAAGAATGTAAATATTAAACATTAAAAGAAAAATTTATTTGGGTGTACGGAAGGTTGAACTGACATCAAATGTTTCAAGAGCACCACAGTCTTCTCATCAGAGCTCTTTACCTACATTACCAGCGACGGCAGCAACAACATTCTAGCGAAAATCCTACTTATTTTAGTAAGCTCAATTAACAGATCTTTTTCGACATATAGAGAAATTATATGAATTTTATTTTAATGCTACACATAAAAAACAATCAAAGAAGTTTAGAATCGAGGAGATCTGACAAAATATAAGAAAGTTATAAGCAATTAAGTGACAAAAGCTGATTTTATTCCCATACAAAACTATTTTCAATCAAAATTTGTATGAAAAATAATATAGCTATTTTCGCTTAAGGACTAATAACTTCCTTATTTGTTATCAGAATTTAGCGATTGCATCCATCATGTATTCATTACAAAATTATCTTTAACAAACAGACGTAAAAAAAATTACACGAAATTTCTTTTTATCTTAGTGGAGCAATTTCAAATGATAGTTTTCGGGAAAAGGTCTAAAAATGTAATCTTAAAAATTTTTAAGGGCTGTAACTAAATACATTTTTATCCTATCGACACTTATCATTACTTCATCTTAAACTTGTTTGACATCTGACCTTTTATGTATAAATATAGTGAATATTTTGAATGTAATGAGATAGAACAACTATTTTACAAATTGTGAGATTTGATCTCATTTAAAAATCTTGATGCTGCGGTAGAGGGCTAAAGGTATGTTCCAATATTTGTTTCCATTATTTTCCCCATACCGCCAATACACATATTGGGGCCCAGTTGGGAATGCATGGGGCGAACGCAAAAGGTTTATCGCATTCGGTATATGGCTGGGAACTTTTTGGGATAGCCCATCTATAAATTAGTGAGTTAACATCAGTTCTTTCAAAGTGGGGACGTATTGAGGACTTGTTGGGGAAATTTAACCACTTTTTAAAACCTTTTATTTAATATCGATAGATTTATTGTAAATATTTAAATGCATATATGAAAACCCTTATCTATCGTGCCATAACCGTCAAAAAAGTTTAAGCGACATAATTATTGAATTTCGTTTTTTGACAAAAATCGATTATGTACGATCGTAAATAATCAATTTTGGTCAAAAGAAGTTAAAAATATATGTCGCTTAAGCTTTTTTGGTGGTTATTGCTCGATATATGAACTCATATATGATCAATGCTTTATTATATGGATGCAGTCATGAGTAAAATATATATGTGTATCATTACGTTAAATAAACTACATATTTGTTTTTTAAAATAAACACGACAGTATCCGAAATTTTCATAAGATATTTATAAATATGTTTGTATAATTCATTGGTCTGAGCTATCTTTAAAAATTGTGTATTTGTCAATCAACAATACATCTTGTTTTATTTAAAAAACAAAAAATAAAAAAGCAGAAATTATTTTCAACATGACATTTTAAATAAAAAATAGAAAAATAAATACAAAATTAAATTATAAATTGTAAATTTAAAGTTAACACCCAAAAAATCATTAAATTCGTACACTAATACCGGCAAGAGCGGTATAAGTATGTCCAATATAGTAAAAAGAATAGTGTTAAATAAAAATAGTCGTGTTAAATACTAAACAAAATTCCTTTAAATAAAGCGTATAAAGTTTTTTAAGCTAATCCGGCCTAAAATATTTAATGTTAATAAAAACAATTTATTACATTTTGTACCCAACGTTTCACATACACATAGCAATCAAAACAATAATGAGTAAATGGGAAAACATAAGGAATTTTACAAAAATCCCTAAGAACTTGTTCCTAAAAATTCTACGATTCTGTCTAATCGATAATAATTATTTCATATATGATAAAACAATTTTCAACCAAATATTTGGCATGCCGATGGGCAATCCCCTCTCTCCTACTATAGCCGATATCGTTTTGGACGGCCTCCTTGACGAAGCATTTGCAGAATTTAAGCATAAAAATATTAACATCAAATACATAGCCAAATATGTAGACGACATTTTAGCAATTATAAACCATAAGGACAAGGATATAATACTTAGCGTATTGAATAAATACCATCCCGAAATTCAGTTTACAACAGAATTAGAAGAAAATATGTGCATCAATTACCTCGACACAACCCTGTATAGGGAAAACGGCCAAATCATATTAGATTGGTTGGTACTCAAAGGAAACATCATCGGGCAGAATAATTAACTTTAATGCAACACAACCGAAGAGTCAAATAATTAATACTGCGAAGAATTTTATTTTCCGTGTTCTCAACATTAGTAATAAATTATTTCACGCAAAAAATATACAAAAAATTACAACAATACTTAACAATAACAGTTTTCCAACTAAATTGACAAATTCATTAATAAATGAAATCAGAAGAAAATTAGGAAACATTTCAAACCAAAACACAAATATCGAGGAATCAAAAAAAGCAACAAATTTTTACAGTGTATCGTTTATTCCTGGCTTGACAGACAAATATTATTGTAAGTTAAAAAATTATGTAAAATGATAATTTATAATTGTAATAATGTGATGCTTTTTTAAAATTTAAATAGACGAAAACCCCTGAAGAAGTCAACAAATAATTGACGAAACGTTGGGTACAAAATGTAATAAATTGTTTTTATTAACATTAAATATTTTAGGCCGGATTAGCTTAAAAAACTCTATACACAAAATTCCTTTAAATTCCAAAAACGAAAAAGCAAAATCATGACATCAGGCAAAAATCCACAAAGAGGACTACTTTATACCAATTCTATCTTGAAGGGCTTCAAGATGCAACGAGAAGAAGAACTTTAGAACTCTTTAATAAGCTGGTTTGGTCGTAGGTAATAAACTTTTATAATAACATAAGTGTAGCATTGACTTCTAATATTTTCAATATAATGTAATGTAATTTCTGATCCAGATGGCTAACGAAGTCGCCCAATCTACCTAAAGTTACACAAAGTTGCCCAAAACCGTTTCAGATCACAAATATTGGGCAAATGAGAGAGCTCATGAGAAAGTAATTTAATATAATTTCATGTCCAAAGTGGAACGACTATTTTTTGGTAAGAACCTGACACAAAATTTTTATTAAATAACGGTTTGTTCAGCACTTTAATAATAAATAAAATAAATAAATGTAATTTGCCATTGAATTAGTGACTCTATCTTTAATTCGTAGCCTTAGGTCATGCTTGCAGGGATTTCCCAGTTAAAGACCAATCGGGTTCCGAATACGTTTTTGCGTTACAGCGGAATTCGGGAACCAATTGGCTGTGCATGAAATCTTTTAATCGGGATCTTATCGGGATTTCCCAGAGTGGAACTTATGAGGATTTCCCCATTGGGTCCCAAATAGATTTCTGCGTTACATCCTAATTCGGGAACTAATTGGACAACCCATTTGGTTTCCAATTTGGTGCACGTGAAAATTTCTAGTCGGGTATATCTCAAAATAAAATGCATTGTTTTTTTACTATTCGAAGTTTAAATTCGTAAAAAAATTCTGACGCTTCACCCTAGTGTACATTTTGTGTTTTTTTTTTTTTTTTGTGGACTAATGTAACTAATAGAAATGTGAGAAGGTAGGATTCATTATTTTTTTGTAATTTTGAATGATTTTTCGTCATCCCACGTCAACTTTTATTGATAAACAGACCGGTTTCGGCTATTCTATTGAATTCATATTATTATTTTCGCCTCATTCAATGGATCCTGAAATAAAGTCTAATTTTTCGATTTTTTAGCATTTTTGTGTATTGAGCGTTATTACATATGCTTTTGCGGCTATTCTGGGAATGGTTTTTGCGAAAAAACCGCAAAAAATTAGTACAGGGCCTGAAACCACCATACATCTACTCTCTAAAAACAAAAAAAAAATACAATAATCGCAGCAAGAAATTAAAAGTTATGACTATTTTTTTTAGTTTTGACTTGTGTACACATGAAAAATAAAAAAACTTGTCTTTTAAAATAGTTTTTTACAAGCACTTATGCATAAACAAAAATCAGGCTAACTCTTCTTTCAAAGAGGACTATTTTTAATAAAATCGACTGGCAGTATTTAAAGTTATGTAAATTTTTAATAACTATTCAGAACAAAATGCGACCTACCTAATACAGTCTTCGAAATACAGCAAACCCAATGTGGTAAAAGCAAAATTTTTTTTAAGCAAATCAGAAATTTTCTAAACGCATAATGTTCTCTATATTGTTGTCCAAAAATTTATAAATATATTATATTTAAAAATTTTGTGAACGTAACGCTCACTACATTTTCTTACGAATTCCATATTCTTTCAGAAAATATAGTCTATTTTTAATTTAATACAATTCAGATGTATAATCTTCGATGAGTTTTTACATAAACTCCTTAATTATGCATACAAAATTGCAACTAAATTAAAATATATGGATAACACGCAATTGATGGATAAAACGTTTTACAATATAATACTATTTAAACTTCCGATACTCATGGTCTGTGAGACCGACTTATAGTACTTTAATTTTTTGCTTATGAACGAGGAACGCGAAACTGTTATAATTTCTGTTAGCTTCATCATTCTCAATAAACTTCAATTTAGTGCCGTTAGAAAATTTGTTCCAATAAGGCGAATGTGCCTACATAGCAATAATTGGTCTGCGAGACCGACGTGAGTGTTGGCGTGGCATTTTTCGTAGGTTATACTTTGCACATATATTTTAATTTTGTGTTATTTTTAGATTTAGTTCATATATTTTTAATTTCCTGTGCTATTTTCTTGGAATTATTGTATTTTGGTTTGCTTAGTTTTAATAGAAATATATTTTGTTTTGTTTTTTTATCTCTTAGGAATTTTACCACATTGTACAAGGACTGCAGTGAAAGACTATTAGTCATATACAAAAAAGATTTTTTCTTTAAAACTTGTGCTCATATTATTAAAAACATACATTTCTAAAACTAAATAGAGTCTATTAAAACTCTTTTAAACTAATGTAAGTTTTTTAGGATATACAAACATCGGTCTGACAGACCGGGATACTCGCTCCCGGTCTGTCAGACCGATGTTTGTGTTTTATATTTCGACGTGGGTATAGGAAGGTTAACGAAGTTCACAAAACTTTTAAATATTTAAAAGTATAAGCCTACGGTGTTATTTTAGTGTATGTTGTTAATGCAATTTGAATAATTACACTGAGTAATAAGCGTAATAAAAAAGAGTAACGCTCAATACACAAAAGTGCGGACAGCAACATTTAAAAAAAATTATGATTTACATAATTTTTCAAAAATTTGATGCGTAAAGTAAATATTCTAAAACCGTTATAGATTAATTCTCCTTTTTCCCAAAATTAACACTTTCTTAATGTGCAAAATCAACAGGGTGCCCCTGTGGCTGAGTGATAGCGATGCGAGCCTGTTAGTCCAGGAGGACCTGGGTTCGATTACCGCCATAGACTCTGAGTGTTTTCGCTTCGCGGGTTTTGTTTGTTTAAAAAAAAATTGTTAAGTTCTCTTCTTTACAAAAAATTTAACAAAGATGATCGCTTTTGAAATAGTTTTTGCTTATTTCTATAACAGCTAAGCAAAGAACTTACACCAAAGAGCAATGCTTAATATTTTATTAAAAAGAAAACATTCTTACACACACAAGTTTTCTGCAACTTCATTCTATTTATTTGTTTCCCTACAATAATTCTGGAAAATTTCATTTTATTTCTTTGCATAAAGCTACTTGTGGTGCGTCGTTAAGTTGAACAATTTAAATGTTTTTTAGCACCGTATAGAAAATGAACAACATTTCTGCCTTCACAAAAATAATATTTGTTTGTGTGCAAAATACTTTTGTTTTCTTTCTCCCCATTTCTATACATTCTAATAGTTGAAATTTTTCATTGAAAAACTCAAAGCTTTGAATGTGGTGCTGCTATTTTTCTGCTTTCTTAGTTTCTTAAATAATATATGCAGCACCTGCCTTTTATCTTTGCCAATTTTTTTTTCTCTTTACTATATTATAAGTTTTTCTACCACTTAGATTTTGTGGTCCTTAAACTGTTTTTTCATAATATTGAGGCAGCGGATGTTGAACGTTGTAAAAATTGTAAGCCACAAGATTTCTATTTTGTTTTTTTTATATATATGAAAAAGTACTTCCGTATTGCACTTTTTTATATTTTTGTGTGTGTAACAACCGGGAGAGTTATAGCATGTCTCAAAGTAAAAAAAAATGAAGATTTTTTTTGGCTTCTTTGTGCTGGGTAGAGGGAAAATTTTAAATTGCTTTAAAATTAAAATAAAATAAATAGAATATAGAAAGAGTGTAAGACTGGGATGTCCAAAATATATTTACTGTTCATCTTTAACTTTATCACTTTGAGTTTTTTCAAAATTCAAATCAGATAACCGCAAACACTACACTAAAAGAATTTTGCTTCATAAAACCAATGAAACAATTTGATTAGATTTGTTCATTAATTCAATGACACTTTCACAAATCCAATGATAATGTCATTAAGATTGTGAAAGAATTTCATCGGTTAAACAAATTTTATGAAATTTTTTCATTAATCCAATGACAATTTCACAAATACAATGAATATTTTACGAATATAGTGAAATAATTTCGTTGATTGAATTTTAATGAAACTTTTCATAAAAATTCAACCACCAAAATTCTTTCATAATTTTAATGAAATTTTCATTAGATTTGCGAAATTATCATTGGATTAATGAAAAAATCTAATAAAATTGTTTCAACCAATGAAATTTTTTCATAATATTAATTAAATTTTCATTGGATTTGTGAAATTGTCATTGGATTAAAGAAAAAACAATCTAATGAAATTCTTTCATAGGTTTTATGAAGCAAAATTCTTTTAGTGTATAATCAAGGATAAAAATTTTTTACCAAAATTGATTAAGAAAAACCAAATCAATCGAAATGCTTTGAGATTTGGTTAAAAAAAATGGTTTTCCCCAAGAACATTAGAAGACCTCTTTCTATGAGTTTTGTCAATAATCATGGGATATTTTCTGCGAACGTTAAAAACGTTGAAACGTTGAAAAAAAAAATGATTTCCTTGCTACGGCAAAATATTTCTATAAAACATTATTTTTAAAGAGATAAAATTATAAGTCCTATTTATTTTGGATATTTTGAAACTAATGTTTTATATGCTGTGTGTGCCAAAGATCCTGTCTGCAGAAAATAAAACATACAAATAAAAAAAAGCCACAAATATAACCTTATTTGAGAAATGAAAGAAAAACTAAAGTTACCTTAATTGAAAAATTGTTTGCCATAAAAACATGAATTGTCTGCGTTCTAGTAAATACATATATTATATATGAAGAAATAAATATTTAAACATATGAACTTGCTTATAAGTATTAAAGTGTGAGCCTCAGTTGCAGTTTAAACGCATGCAGGACTTTTTCTGAATAGATCCTTTACCGCATTGGTTGTGGTACTCATGCCACAACTGTGTATAAATTACTAATAGAAAATTACACACATTTTAACGCTCGCTATATGTACATTAGGGAAGTGCGATGTTCTTATCTCCAAATACTGCATTGTTTTGGGTCAACATTATTCCTTGGATCATATGTGGACTGTTTTGCTGGAAAAGTAAACCATTAGTATGGAGGTTGGGGTTTTGATTCCCGCCAAAGTTCACAAAAAGGTGAAAAAAGTAACATGCAATTTCAATTACGAAAACTACAGATTCAATTAATTTCATTGTTGAAGTTCTATCTATGATGAAAATTTTATATTCAATCACTAAAACTCAAATTTTCAATTACTCAAAATTTGTAAAAAATTTTAGACAAATTTTTTTTTTCGATATTTTGATTAATTGATTCAATTATGGATTTAATTGAAACTAATTTAGGTTTATGATTAAGTCTATTAATTGAAAATTTTATTGTAATAGTATTTTCGGTGTACAGATTAGTGAAACATTTTTTATAATTTTTTTTTGTTTTTTTTCTCTAACAAAATTAACTTTACCAAATCGTTAGTAGACTTTAAAAATAATTTTGAATAGTTACAAACCCTTTATTTTATATACAAAATTGTGTTTGAAGTCTACTCACGATTTGGTAAAGCACCAAAGAAATGCATATAGACAATGCTTAAATACCAGCAAATAAATTTCATTTAAAATTAAATTGTTATAATATGTATGTCAAATAATAAATTTCTTAAAAAATTAAATTTATTTCATGGTAATTATTTAGCACTAATTTGATTTTTAATGCAAATTTATTGTATAGGTTGAGGTTCGTAAAGTTATACTTAGAAAATAATTGGATATGATCAATAGCCCCAAGGAATATGGCACAAATAACATCAATTTAGTTTTCAACGTACAGAGCAAAATACAACAACGCTTTTTTCGCAAGGCGCTACACTTCTATACTTGTTACTTACCACCACTTGTGAGGTGGCTCTGTTGCATCTGATTGCAATTCTTACATAAATTTTAACCCATCAAACGACTAGCTTGGCATCGAAGCGGGCCAAAGCCGACGGCAGGAAACTTGGTGTTTCTGGGGACGTTATTTCATCCGCTGGAAAGGCTGTAGCTGTGCTAGCCGCTAAGACCGTGGGCAAGTCAAGTAGGCCTACCCTTGGTTCGTTACTGGTTCGGAAGAACCAGTAAAGAGCCAAGAAGAGCGCAGCTACAGAGGGTAGTTGGTGTGAGCACCATGCAAGTGCTACAGAGGAGCTTGCACCACGCCAAAGGAGCTTCGGCAAGTGAAAGGTTTTCGCCCAAAAAGGGATAGACGTGGTTCTTGTGCTAAAACTATGGGCTATCGAAGGTAAAATTCTAGGCCTTCAACAATAACCAGATAGGTTAATATTTCATAAAGGAAATTGTGTTCCTAGAACGGCAATGCTAATAAATAAATATATTAATTACATTCCAATTCCAGAATTCATCCGAAGGGACTTGGTGGTGGCCATCCCAACGGAACAAGCGACTAGAGAAGTAGTCTGTGCGTCAGCATGCTTTGCAGGTGATTTACTTATTCCACCTACGAAAACCAAAGAACTTGTGATGTATTGCCATAATAATAATTATCAGTTTATAATTGTTTGTGACGCTAATGCTCATCACAACATAAGGGATAGTAGTGACATTAATAGCAGGGGCGAGGTTCGATTTCAAATAGAGGCTTAAAGCCAACTTTTATAAATGCCATTAGAGAAGAAGTATTAGATCTCACCCTTTTTAGCTCATTCATTTCAAATTGGAGTGTCTCTGACGAGGTCTCCCTGTCGGATCATTGTTACATAAGGTTCGATTTTCCAGGGGCCCTGTCGGTTACCCAACAATTTACGTATCGTAGTCCCACTAACGGGTCTGCGTTTAAGGAAATAATTGCCTCGAGAGCCCATCTACTAACTTCCGATGTTACCTCTGTGAAGGAACTAGAGGTAGCAGCAGATCAGCTTAATAAGGTCGTTATTTCCTCATATCATAAAAGTAGTAGTCTAAGAAGCCGAAAAACGGCACGAAAGGTGCCGTGGTGGAGTGACCTTCTTGATGACATGCGCAGGAAAGTTGGAAAGTTTTAAGCGCTCAAAACGTTCAGGTAACTGGGAAGAGTACAGAAGGTATCTAACCGATTACAATAAAGAAATAAGGAGATCAAATAAGGAATCCTTTTGGAAATTCTGCGAAGATATCGAGAGTACTCCAACAGCAGCGCGATTGCATAACGCTCTCTCCCGCTCTCCCGCTAAGGAAATAGGTCTTCTAAAGAAGACTGATGGCACATATACCAAGCACCGAAGAGACACACTGGAACTTTTACTTAGTGTTAATTTCCCTGACTCTATTCTTAAGGTTTAAAGTGATGATGACTCGACGAACGGCCGCCCTGTTGAGTTTAAATTGTCAAAAGCTATTTTCAATCCGGATAGGATCAAATGGGCTACTGCCTCTTTTCAGCCTTTTAAGGCTCCTGGCGGGAACGGTATCTTTCCCGTACTCTTGCAAAGGTGCATTGGTACACTGGTCTGTGAACTCGATGCCCTATTGAGAGCCAGTTTTGTCTTCGGATACATTCGCCTAATGTGGAGCAAGGTTAACGTTGTATTTATACCTAAAACGGACAACAAGCCAGAAAACTTGGCCAAATCATACAGACCAATTATTATTATTTTTTGCTGAAAACGATGGAGAGACTAATCGATCTGCACAGTAGATTGACAATTTTGAATACCGTCCCTTTGCATGTAAACCTATATGTATACGCTAAGGGTAAATCGACTGAGCATGCTCAAGAGTTGCTCCACGTGTACCTGGAGCTTGAGCCAAAAATGATCATGTGGATCAATACAACGATTGTTAGGCCAATCATTACGTACGGAGCGATTGTATGGTGGCAGAAGGCACAACAGGTTGCGGCGACAACCAAAGTTTGCAAGGTTCAGAGATTGGCGTGTCTTCTTATAACAGGCGCTATGAGGTCATGCACAACCTTGGCCATTGAGTCCTTGATTTGATTAAGTCCCATACAAATCTTTATAGGATCCTCTGCGGTAAAGGCTGCTTTTAGGATATGTCTCGGGAGCTCTGTCCGTCGTGTAGGCAATGGACACTCATCGAGCCTGAGTACTATGCCCTGCAGAGGGCTACTAGGAATTCTTAGTGACAGGATATGTAAACTTAGGTTCGACAGGAGATTCAATGTCACAATACCGCTCAGGGCAACGTGGGAAAGGCCACTGTGGATTCCAGAAGTTAATGCTGGTATACGGATGGATCCAAGACGGAAAATGGAGTTGGCGCTGGAGTCTGTAGACCCAACGTAAAAAGCTCTGTGCCCATGGGCAAATGCCATAAGGTATTTCAGGCGGAAATACTAGCGATCACAAAGTGTGTGGTACAAACTGGTCGACTGACAATTTCGTAATCAAGGGAAATTACATATCGACTGCAGAGGAAAAGTTGCTGGCTTCTTCTGGTTTAACCCTCTGCGACTGACGTCGTAGTCTAGCAGACACCAGTAAACAGAAAACATTGTTTTACGCCATAATTATACAAATATCGGTTCTGGTGTTTTCAGTACCTTCTTATTACGTATTCATGTGTAGGTTAGTGCGAAGAAAACAATTAAAACGAGCGCACGCGTTGATGTGAGCATACAAGTGTCTACAAGTCTACCACGTCAGTATTGAGTTACACCTGACAAAATACGTTATAACTTTTTATTAAACCATTGATATTATCTCTTTTTTCTCTACATTGATTAGCTTAGGCATAAGCTAAAATTAATGTTAACTTTTTACCAAAAAAATAAAATATGAAGTTTTTTTTGTTTTTGTATGGATGTAAGTTTTTTAAGGCTAATTTATGCCATGCCAATAATTTTGTTTTTAATACGATTTGTCGTTTTGTTTTCAACAAAAAATTACAATAAATAACAAACTTCTACATTAAACTAAAATAAAAAATTTTTTCAGTGGGTTTACAAACGGAACTTGGAAAATAGTGTCTAGCGTACTACCACGTGATAATGTGATAATGAAGTCACGCCAGTCGCAGAAGGTTAAGGCAACCCATAGCACTGCTGCAGCGATATTCATATAGTGGCATACTGAATTTCAATATAAATGATTTACGGCAGATTACAGGCTTTCTCTCTGGTCACTTTCGACTGAACTATCCTCTGTGGAAAAGTAACCAAGTTCGTTCACCCTCGTGTCGTTTATGCTTGGAAGAAATGAGACAACGTCACACATTATCTGTGCATGTATCGTCTTATGTAACAGTAGAAGGCGTTGTTTCTATTTGTGTTTCCGTCTTCGGATGATATTAGACTGGCTTCTCCAACCTCTGTGCTAAATTTCATAATATAAAAAGCTTGATTTAATTTATAGATCTATGGCACAAAAGATCCACTTGGTGTCGCAGGGCCGCGTCAGATCTTTTCTCTATTCTATTCTATATATGCTTTAAGATACTTTTGTTAAAAAGTAGATCCATAATAGGCGCCGCTATGGTAGAGCCAAAATGACTGGACCGATTTTGATCTAGTTTTTTTTTAAATGTGATTTAATCGAAAAACTTCTTAGCTACCCAGCAAAAAATGAATACAAATCATTAGTTACAGCATTGATGAACTTGCTCAAAGCACTTCTCTTTCAGGTGAAAGATCAATGAATTGAACACGTGCTTGTCATAGGACGGAAGTGATCCAAAGAGCTGAATGGCATGCGCTTAAAACGTTGTCTAGAACAATTTTTGACATAAAAAACAGCCTTAGAATATTAAATTCATTACCTGTAGTGATTAGTATTCAATGAAAATGGTAAACCTTTGGAACTAGTTCCGATTTTTTTTTGCTGGATATGTTCGAAGAAAATCAATCCTGCTTCTTAGAAGTTATCACATTTTTTTAGGTGTATCTTCTTGAATCTGACAGTTAGTGGAACCGTAGGCCCCAAATGACTAGATGGATTTTAATATTTTTGTTTAATGCGTACCCCCGTGGTGTAGCGGATAGTATGATACACTATTAACCGGGAGGTCGCAGGTTCCATTCCTGCCGATACCCTGGGCTCTAGAAAAAATGATTAAGAAGTGCGTGTAAGTGTTTGTTTGTTTAAAGTTGACTTGTTCTAAAATCTCCTACCATCTGTTTGAAGCAACTCGGTCTACCCGTTTGAAGTTACCATTAATTTTTTTCAAGAATTTTTAAAAATTTTGATTTAATGTTATTAATAGATCTTATGAGTGTTATTTATAATAAAATAAACTTTACAAAAGTGCAAACTACCATGAAATGCTTCTATTCTTCCATAATTTACCCTAAACGGAAATACCAAACTATATCCCAATTTCCCGGGAAATGTAAAAGTCCTGGAAAAGAGAATCTCTATTGTATACAAATGCAATGGGAGTCTTTGTAAACATATTTGTTAGCAAATCATATGAAATATCCAACAAAACTGTGTTAGATAGTAGACAGTATAAAAAACTTATCAAATATTTATATAAAACTTTACAGATAGTTTACAGACATATGCATGTGTACTCATAGTCGTATCTTTACGTTCTTATATGTGTATAAGTCTAAAGTGTAAAAAAACTAGACATATGGTCGTAAAAAAAGAAAATAAAATTTTAAACTATTTTCTTTGTTTGACCACATTAGGGTTATTGATATATTTTAGATTCACATTGTGCATGTCTATGTACATTCGCTTAAATAGGTTTTTGTCTCGTAACAGTTGTATATTAATGCAAAAACATTTCCTACATATTAAAAATATTTTCCGGGACAAAAAGAATTCTTTTATTTATTTGTTCTTTATTTTTTTATTCAACTCCGTTTTATTAAATATTACATTTTGTAACTAGAACACAGCACGCAGCCATTTATGGAAAGCCATTGATAGGAACTAAACCATTATTTATAGCTTTTAAAAGAAAATGTGTGCATAATTAATAATTTAGGAGAAAGGAAATTCAAATAAATTTGAAAAAAAGAACTTCGAATCAATTGTTTTTGTGGTTAAATGCAATAATATTATGTGTTTTTAGCAGGAAATTAAAATACTAATATAAATTTACATTATTTTACGTATTTTTTAAAACTATCATCCACGTCATACTTTCTGCTCGTAATGGTTTTAAATCCACTCTAGCACCCTGAATGTTTGTTTTAGTTATATGTTCTTCATACTCCTCCGTTCATTTTGCATTTCGATTTTACAAAGAAAGCTTTTGGCCGAATATTTATTTGCCATTCCTACAGGAATGCACATTGTTTACTTATTAGTTCAGATGAAACTAAAAACTTCTTCATGAATTTGGTTTTAAAAATAACATAATATTTTTCTTTATTCTATTGAAAACCACATGGCGCTTTTACTTTCAGCTAAACGTAACGCCTCACAGTGGTTCCAATTGGAAAAAAGGGTAATAAAACTGTATCTTTGGAAAGTGATTTTTTGAACTTGTATAATGTGCGGAAACATTTTTTCTGAGTCTACAAATAAAAATGTGTTTTCAAAATCTATTATACATTTGTACGTTCGTTACAACATTAGTGTTGTGAAAGTGTGAGAAGCAATATAAATGTCTTACATATGTTTTCAATTTCATCCTTCCCAATATGCATCTAAGAACCGATTGATTATCTAGTGCAGTGGTTGCCACTCTCTCAATTTCCTATGCTCGCGAGCATAGGCTGTTTTTTTTACCATGAGTACACGTACACTGTGTGTGAGACTCACAGCCTATATATTTTGCCACGAAGCACATACACAAATAAAGAATATGATAGTGGATGTTTGGCCACCACTGATCTAGTATAATGAGAATTCTCTGCGGCTGTATGAAAAATAAATGCCCATCCAAGCTAACTAAAATAATATGCATGTATATATTTCTGTTAATTGGGACAATTGTACTATGGTTTTACATCATTCATAGGCTTTTTTTCAATACCATCTCACGTACACTATATTTGACTCTCAGAGCCAATCTATTGTGCAGCGAAACCCATAGACACAAGCGCAGTATGTGATGTGGATGAGTGAGCACCACTGTCTTAGATACATATCCGTGGGTTTCGCGAATAACATCATAAGTCGATTTTGACTTTTTAGTGCCTAATTGCTGTATTTTAATCGCTATTTCTATGAGTATGATAATGCATATCCTCCTTTTTCTGTAAAGCAGCCTAAATTAGAACATCTAATACAATAATTTTCAGCAAACAAAGACACCAATTACACATTTCAAAAACATTCCTAAATAAAAAGCTGCCGTTATATATGTGTGTGGCAACATTTCCCTCTCTATTTATAAAAATCATTAATCCAATAATCGGCACTTAAAACAAATGTCAAACTACGTTACAAACGGTAGTCTACGTCAAATGTGGTTTTACCTTTATATCATTATATCCTGCTTATAACTCAAAAAATTAAATTACGTAAAAAATTAAATTTTATTTTTAACATTACAAAAGAATACACTTCCAAAATGAATGCAGTAGAAATTTTAAGTCGATTAAAGCATGCACACTACATCCAGCATTGGACGAAAATAGTGACTTTTTCTAGGAAATTCTAAATTAATCGCTTAAAACAAATGCCCAACGACTTTTTTAAATTGCTCTACAAATTATATTAGACGTATCAACGCTGTTGCGTAAAATGGACCAATCTCTATTTTTACTGGGGTAATCTGTTTTTATTTAGCTTGTTACGACAAGTCAAAAGGGCTACACTGTTTGGGCCTATCTACAACGAGCTGGCTTACATAATAATAAAGGACATATTTTCGTATTTTTAAAGTGGTTTGGTTTAAATAGCTCTGGGCTAAAGAATGTAGCCACAATAAGCTTTTGAAACTATCTTTTACAAAAACAAAAATAAAAATAAATAATTTTTCCATGTTTCCTTACGTTTGTTTCCTTACGATTATTTGTAAAAATGATCAGAACAAGAGAAGGGGAAAAGAAATGTGGTGAACATTATCTGACGAAAAAAGCTCGCTGTAGGATTAGTGCTACCAACTAATCAAAACAGAAAAATATTTATGTTTCGTGTGTAGTTAGATGCCCTAGGCGGAAGGCAACTGACATAGAACCTGTCACGCGACTAGTCCTTCGGGGATAGGGACCGGTTCGAGTTCTAACACTTTGCATGGAAGGGATCTATCACTCTAACATGGCTTTGTCATAGGAGGGTGCAATTGATACCTTTTAGACATTTTGTGATGGGTCACTAGACTGATCTAAAGATTCGTGCCAGTAGTATTTTCTGTAAAACTGGTCTCGGATATAGCTCCAAGGAAAGGAGGAGTTCATTTAGTTTACATAAGCCCATCCCACTCATTGTAACTGATCTGTATTTAATTATGTTTTAATTAAATGTTTTTAGCTTTTTTATTTTATTTATTTTATTTATTTTCAATGACGTATGCAAAAAATTTATTTAACTTTTTATTTTATTTTTATTTGATTTTTTGATCTTTTGACAACAAAACCAATCGTCATCTGATTTCATTCTGCAAAAACCAAAAAAAAAAAAATAACTGTAGTGTGAACAAAGTAAATGTAGTGTGAACAAAATTAGCGGAGTTCAGTGTTTGATGCAAATACTCTTGCGAAAGTGAAAATGCAAATTACCGTCGCCTTAAACCCTAGCACATTTTGTTAATAATATTTGATCAAAAAAAGCTACGATAGATTGTATTTGCACTTTCCCAAGACTATTTGCATCAAACACTGAACTCCACTATTTTGTTTTTAATAAATGCAATTAAATTGGCATTTACACCCGACAATGCAATTTTTTTAAATTCAAAATTCCATTACAAAAATTTAATTAAAACTTTCGCAGATATGTATATAAATATTTGTAAATACAAAAAAAAAAAACGATGACAATATTATTTAATTTTTACACAGTTTTGGAACATTTGCATCTGTTAAGAGACGGGGTCTAGTTTGACCGGTCACGGTATATTCCTATTTTCAGAAGTACCTGTCCTATACCTTTGGAAAAATCTACACAAATTCCCGCATGGTTATTTTAAAATAATCTTTGGCACATGCACAAACTTTTTAATAACGACCGGCTCCTAATTTAATTTTAATTCATTTCCATTTACTGATCTTATTATAATAGGCTCTGGTGTAGGATTAGGAACTATTTGCAACATGTCAAGCGAGGTCCAATTATCTTCCTACTACTAGGTGTAAAGGTAAGTTAGTTTTAAATTATCTAAGGTTTTCCAATAAGAGTGATATTTCTTAAGGAAGTACAATCGATACAATTAAGTTCTAAATAAAACGTCATTCAAATGGCCTCTACGACTTTTTCTACAGGAACGAATGCGATGAACCCAATTTTCTAGCACTTTTTCCACTAAATCAGGTCGTATGTCGTGAATGGCACGTTCAATATCGACTCATAAAGCTTTAAGAGAGTCTACCCCCACAAGATATAGTCTAATGGTGTTAAATCACAACTTCTGGGAGGTCATTCAGTATCACAATTTCTTGAAATAATCGAATCTCCAAACTTTTCACGCAATAATTCAATTGTTGCATTTGCTGTGTGGCACGTAGCCTCCCCTCCGTCTTGTTGGAACCATTTGAATGACGTTTTATTTAGAACTTAATTGTATCGATTGTACTTCACATTAAATAAAAAACTTTTGAATTTCCTTAACAATAGTGTGTTTTTTTTTACAGAAATCGTATCACTCTTATTGGAAAACCTTATAGTTATGTTTTAAAATACTAAATTTTTGATTGTGCTATTAGTTCAGATTTGAGAACCAAACACATATATATGTATACAAATAACTATGTTTTTCGGTGCTCAAAAAATATCACAATTCCCTTGAAATGTCGGTATTCTTTTGATTCTGTCGCAGTTGAGGGTGTTAAGCGCCGTGTCCACAGATCAAATTCACATCAAATTGGTGCATTAAACTCACATTTTTTTATGTGTTACTAAAAAAACTCACACGTATATGTTTGACAAAAATATCCTAGTTCTTTTGATTTTCTTCAAACTCTCCTCAACCTATACTATACATCCATAAATTTGATTAAACAATTTGATAAGTGGCCAAAGGTCTGTAGAACACGGGCCCATTTCTCAAAACTATAAGTTACATATATACGGATAAAATACGTGCAAAACAACAAAATGTTTACACATTTTATTCTTGTTTTATGAGTATATTTCTTGTAGATTTGTAACAAACACATTTCTTTCTTTAAACTCAAATATATTTTAAACTATCAGAGAACCGGATAGAAATGGAAGGACATTACTTCTTTTTATTTTTAAATTTTGTAAATCGCTTTAAATTTTTTAAATTGCATAACATATAAGAAAGTTGCAAGCCTCACTGTTCCTGCTTCAGCTATGATGCCACCAAGTCATGCATTATAAAGCCTGACTTATCCTCTAAAAAAGATTTCAGACAAATACAATCAGCAGTTTAGAAGTTCCAGATTTATTACCATTTATTTTGCGAAAGTCTCCACTATGTTATATACTTAATTTATAATTAAAATATCTTCAGTTTTGAAAGTTATGACATATAGGTTCTAAGGAATCACTAACTCTTAGGGTGTTTTTTTTAGATCCGCTTAACTTACTAATAATATATTTTTTATGTTTTAATATTGTACATCATGTATTTCACTTTGTATTTTATGTTCAGGAAATGATGATTTTCATAACTTTTACTCACTTCTTTAAACAAAAACTCCTTGTCTGCTATTTTGATATGAAATAAAAAATACGACAAAAAATAATGGAATATGTCAAGCAACATATAAAACAAAAAGGGAACCTCAAAAGGATGTTTAAAAAAACCAGTAAGATAAAGTAAATAAAAGTAATATTTAAAACACAACCGAAGTAATACTAAAAGGGAACGGAAGTAAATAGTCTAGTGCATAATAATAAGTCATGTCCTTATTATACTCTTTTGTGTTTTGTAAAAAATACTTAAAAAATACCATAAAATATAATCATTTTTATTGTGCAAATACGTACAACAACATGTTTAGGGAAGAAAGTTGAAGAAAGGTGACAATTACATATACCGGAGACGGAAGTTAACTGTAAGAAAAAACTTTTTAAGAAATGAAATTTGATGTTAGTTTTATTTAAAATAAAATGAGATGCGATATTAACCGTTAATCGAGCTTTGTATCAAAAATGATACATATCGTTTTTTGCGTCAACATAACTATATTTATAAAAATTTTGGATGCCACATGTATTGAGACTTTGTCAACATTGTTCTTACCGTTATTTCAAACAACAATAAAAATAAAAATATCCAAACGGGCCAAGAGAAATTCAAAAAATACATAGTTCTAGCTATGTATCATTTTTGATACATACTGCATTTAAAATGATTTTGCTGATACTGCATTTGAAATAATGATTGTTATGAGCACAATGCATCACAAACCTAATGTTGCGGATGATTCTAAAAAGCTGCTCGAAATAATATCTTTTTACAACTCAACGAAAAGGGGAGTTGATACGGTTGACAAAATGTTGAGTTGAGTTGCTATAGTTGCAAACGTAAAAATAATCGCTGGACTATGGCTGTATTTTCCAATATAATTGATATTTCTGCATAAAATTCTTATATTATATATAACGAAATCAATCCCAATTGGATGCAAACTCGAAAACACACGAAACGAAAGTGTTTCCTACATGAGCTTGCAATATTATTAGCAACACCCTATATGGATAAACGGAAGAAGCAGCCAAGAAATGAACTATCTGTGGCGTTTCTATCCAAGCTGTCAACCCAGAATACCAGAAATTCAACTGATAATGAAGCTGGCCCATCTAAAAAGCCGAAGAGACAACGTGCTAGGTGCCAAAAATGCTACCATTTGGGAGAAAACAAGAATAAATGGACATGGTCTTTTTGTTTCTTCTGTCAAAAGCCATGCTGCAATGAAAAACATGCTAACAACACTTGCGTCGATTGCACAAACATAGAAATGTAACTATGTAAAATAATTTTTATAAAATACATCAATATCAATAAATGTATTACAACTTTTTAACAAAATGGTTTAATTTGTAAATTATTTCCAATCCACTGTAGTATGTATCAAAAACGATACATAGCTAGAATTATAAATTTTTTTTAAAGCTCGATCTACGGTTAAATGGAAAATTGTTCTTCAAATTTAAAACTGTTTTATTTGCAATGTAAATTTCAAACGTTTATTTTTTTCATAGAAGAACTAAAGAAAAATTTGCAAAATTAAATTTGTACAGGATATTTTTTTTTTATTTTGGTCGAATTGTAAAACTAAGTTATTATTCAAGTTACTGTACACTGAAAGCAAAATGCTTCGTAGTGGGAATGAAAACATAATGGTGGTCTCTTGCGTTAATACAACGAAAATTGGCATTAATGGCATTAAACATTGCACTGCAGTAATGTAGCATTAAATAAATGGTACGAAACTTTTTTCAAGCAAAGTTTTTTTTTGTATTACACAGGGGAACGATATGGACGCTTTAGTTTAGTGCAGCGAAAACAATTTCAACTTACCTTCAATTTTTTTGTCAAACTTTTGTTTCTTCACCAAATTTTTCCAAACTACACAAGATTATCTTTTTTTTCACTATAATATTGTTTATGTACGTTTCAGGATATTTTGGCAAAACTACAAGAATATTGAATGTTAACTATTTTTAGTTTTATCCTTATAAATCTTACATTTGATTAACATTTTAAAATATTTTCACGAAGCACTTACATATAACAACAATAAACACATTTTCTATGAACAAATTTTTAATATATTTATATATCCTGAAATAAGAATAAAACCACAGCACTAAATGTCCTTAAAATACCACTAAAGTCTAATGCTAAAAGCACCTGTGTTATTATACTAAAATTAAAGACATTTTTGTAGAAGTTAGTAATTAGTTAAAAATCATTCGAAAGAAAGATATTTAGTCCAAAAAAATTGGGTATATCACGCTAATATAAAATTCGTGAAATTTGAAAACATGCAAGTAAGGGAATATTTTTTTTGCTGCATTTGGACTCAGAATACAGATAAATATTAGATAATAAGAAGAATAATATAATTAGTTAAAAAAAGGACATTTAATCATTTGTATCTTTAGGATGTTGAAAATAAACTCGAATTTTGAGCTAATCTCTAAATAATTTGCTACATTTTGAGCTAATTTCTTCTTTTAATTAAAAACTTTGTTCCCTGTAACGTCTTGTGCATGGTGTGTAATTTTGTTTGTGAGAATTTTTGTAATACAAAATTTTATTATTTTGGATGAAAAATCCCAAAAAATATTTAACAGATATTTCGCAAATGAGATCTGACTGGAAAAAACTAGTATAACAGAGTAATGAGGTTCAACAATAGGTACAAAACTGAGGCCACATTTAGGGCACCAAAAACTCTGTTCCGCTGTGTTATCATTAAAAAAATTAAAAAGTAAAAAATTAACTTAAATTTCTTATAGGAAATAGTGGGGACTTTGGCAAAATAAATGGTAATAAATCTGGAATATCTGAACTGCTAATTAGATTTATCTGAAACTTCACGCATCTGTTGAGGAAAAGTCAGACTTTACAACGCGTGTCCCAGTACCATTCTGGTTGAAGCACGCGAGGAGTTACAGTGGGACAAAATTGACTAGCTGAGACTCAAAAAAAATTTTTAAGACTTGTAACTTTTTTAAATGTTATTCGATTTTAAAAGTTAAAAGTTAAGCTTAAAAATATATATATATGCAAATAAAGAATATAAATAGCTTTCTAATAAATGATCAAAATTAAACATTTTTGTCCTTGTGGGAATGTAATATTACTAAAAACTACTTCAACATTTTTTATATTCGGCATTCAAAAAACTTAAATTTTTTATCACACATGCTTTGAATTTTAAATTGTTTTAATTTTATAATTTTTCAATAAAGTTTAGCTAGTTTCTTTTCAATTTTTGTAGATAAAGGTGTTTTGTCATACACACCCTCTCTCTTATTTCTTTTATGAGTCTTTGAAAGCGTAAAAGGGTTTAATTTTGCATAAAAAAAACAAATTTTTCGTCGCTAGTTTCCAAATAGCTCCGAATGCGGTAATAATATAAAATAAAGTATATTATTAGCGTAAAAGTTATTTAATTTCGCATAGCTTCGAAGCAACGGACGAACCGTTCGCGAGTTATGATGAAATATATTAGACTGACCGCCCAGAAAAAAGATAGTATCTTTACGATGAATCTTGTTTTATTATGCGAGGCGTACGTTAACATATTGTTTAAAATTAGAAATGTGGTTTCGTCGTTTTAATGAGGTTTAGGTAGAATTTTAGAGTTTATAACATTTGTATGAATAAAAGGAAAGAATTGTTTCTGTTCTTTGAATTGCATAAACTACAGTGGAAATATCTCGAGATCAATAAAAGATATTCCAATTATTTTTTCAGGCGTAGTAAAGAGATACCTATAGAAATTAATAATGTCAATTGAAGAAAATAATATTAGTTTTTCCATATATATCCATATATATGAACAGGGTTTCTTAAATTTTTGCCAAAATTCTTACAACTATCCACTTTATAAAACGGTGAAAGTAGAATTTTTAAAATCTGCCGTCACAAAATTTTGCCCTTAATAAAAACAAAAAGTTTTCAACGAAAAGAGTAAAAAAAAAAATTATTTATTTATTTATTTTTTGCAGTGAATTTTGGATTTTTGTTAAAAACTGGAAATTTTATGTTTTCGAGTTAATACTCTATTTTCAAAATAGAAGAATTTTACTCAACAAACTGATTTTTTTATGAAAAATTTAATTGTATAGCACTTGTATATAGTTAAAATTTTCATAAAAAAATCAGTTTGTTGAGAGAAATTCTTCTACATCCCCAATAATATTATTAAGAATCCTTTTATTAGCATTCGCGTTTGTGGTCAATGATGTTAAAAAATTTTGTAAACTTTGTTTCGGCTCTTTAATGGCATATTGTATACTATCGGACACAAACTTTGCCGTATCTCGAGTGTCTGCCAATGTAACATAGTCCTCGTTTAAATCATTATCTCCTTTTTCTTCATTTAAATAGTCCTCAGTGACGCAATACACGATAAGAAATTGTCCGGAACAACTTAGTACGAGAAACAATAAGATAGCTGTTTCCATTTTGAGAAATAAAACTTAAATGATAATAAGATTTAAAAAAACTTATTTTAGAAAAACATATATAGTATACGAGCAAAATACAGATGTACGGCAAATGTGAGGAAAATAAATATTTACGTACACAGAAAAAAAATATTCTCATATTCAAGGAATTTTTCACAACTATGTAATATAAACCGAACATAAATTCTTCCCATAAAAATGTTTCGTTCACCTTAGGGAAGACATCGAAATAAATATGATATTTGCTTAAAAAATATTTTCAGAAATTGAGTATTACTTGCAGTCTTACTTCCTGCTGTATTAGTCACCACTCTGACTATTATACAGAACAGAAGTATTTTTATACTATTTATTAATCGATTAGCCACTTGATTAATTAATCGAGGATTTTGTTCAATCGATTAATATATAATCGGCTAATTTCATGTTAATTTTTTAACCGATTAATAAAAATTTTCCATACATTAAATAATTTCAATAAATTAAAATATATAAATTACAGAACATAATAAAATGGAGGTTTTTTTTAAGTTTTTTAAATAAAAATAACTGATACTTATGTATTTTCATCTGCTGATTATGACAGCATTAGTTTTGCCATAACAGCTGTAGCTTAAGAGATATAGTGACATGTAATATTTGAATAATGTACACCATTTTTTCATTATTCGCTTAGTATTTCACGAATGGCACTCAAAATTTTGAAATACTTTCTGGATTATTAATTTACACAAGAAATTTCTTCATTTGAGTAGAGATACATTTGTGAGTATATCAGGATATCTTACTGTTATTGAAACGATGTTATTATTTTGTTTTTTATTTTCAGAAATCAAAATAAATAACTGCTCCTGAGGTATTTTTGTCCGCTGATTACGAAAATAAAATTGTTTTTTTCTATCACCTCTTCTTTTAGAGATATTGTACATTATATAGAAAAAATACCTTAAAACTTCGTTTTCTAGCGCCATCCAAGAAACAACAGATTTTATACGTAACCATTGACAAATGTGAAATAAAAATCAATTTGTGATCGAATTCAAAAAATCAATTCGTTTAAATTTTTTTCTTACATTTTTTATGTTTGTAGACGTATAACTTTGCAATGTTTTTCGTAAATTGTTGGGGAAATTTTTCTTCATCTATTTTTCTCTCTCTTCCACGCATAACTCTGTCATTTATCAACCGATTTTCAATTTTCTTTTTTTGTTTGAAAGGGGTTTCTTGCAGTTTAGTCCCACAATTTTTTGTCGTAAATCGGTGGGAAAAATTGCAAACCCACGCATAAATCTGTCACTTGTTTACCAATTAAAAAACTTTATTATTTTTTTTTAAGGGTTTGCCCGCAGTTCTTTTTATTCTTTAATTTTTTTTTCGAAAATTAGTGGGGAGATTTGCTACCCCAATCATAACTCTGTCATTTGTGAATCGATTTTAAAATTTTTTTATTTGTTTAAAAGGGTTTGCTTGCAGTTTAGTCCGATAATAATTTTTCTCCAAAATCTGTGGGGGAATTCGCACCCTTAAAATATTTACTATCGCATAACTCCTCCATTGGTGGACCAATTTTCATAATTTTTGTTTTTGTTTAAAAGGCTTTACTTGTCGATTGGTCACATAATTTTTTAGGAAATTCGGTGGGGAAATTCCCCTCCCAAAATATTGATTATCGCATAACTTCTCGATTTATGAACCGATTTTCAAAATTATTTTTTGTTTCAAGATGTTTGCTTGATGTTTGCTTCCATAGAAGTGGAAATCGGACGGTAAAAGTGGTGGCGCGATATATTTTGATTATCGTAACACTCCACCATTTCTTGACTGATTTTCAAAATTTTTTATTTGAAAGAACATGAAAGTTTTGGTACTATGAAAAATTACGGACAGACTTACCACTTGTAGATGGACACACAGTTTGACCTAACGCAAAATTGCGTTCGTTTTGTAATCTGTTTCATAAGATCTTCGCATTGAAGTCGATTATTTTGGAAGAATTATTTTGAATGGCGTTAGAAAAGAAACATTTTAATTATTTTTTTTTAGGTTTTAGAAGACAACACAGCACAATTGAACAAACACATAGACTCGTGAACGTGGGTAGAAAAACTTGCGAGGAAAAGAAATATTCTTCTCCGCTTTTCATCAATGTTTCTCAGGCATTTGATAAAGTATGGCACGAAGGTTTAATACATAAACTCGAGCAAAACCTACCCGCAAAAATACCCTTAAGCTTTTAGAAAGCTGCTTAGCTGAGCGAAAAGTTATTGTTAAGGAAGGTTATTTTCTAACCCCTCCGCAACCGATTGAAGCTGGAGTTTCTCAAGGAAGCATCCTTGGTTCTGCATTGTATCTGATATATGCCTCTGACTTGCCGGTAAGCAGAAACATATACATATCAACCATTCGCTGATGATACAGCATTTCTAAGTGTTCATAAAACCCATCAAGAAGCTTCTCTTAAACTGCAAGAGTTTATAGCCCAGTTGAAAAATGGCTAAAACAATGGCGGATAAAAATTAATGAACAAAAATTTCTACACGTTACTTTTACATTGTGCAGAGAAGCCTGCCTATCTATACAAATAAATAACCAAACTATTCCTCAACATACTGAAGTAAAATATCCCGGTATTCATCTTCAGCGTCGTCTAACATGGAAGTCGCACATAAATCTTAATAGTATTTTAAGATTTTGAGGATGACTGTTTGTGAAATAATAAGCGAATAATACAAAAAATGGAGTAAATTAATCAGCAGTGAAAATACATAAGCATCAGCTATTTTTATTAAAACTGCAATAGTACTGTTCTGTTGTGTTATTGAT
Organism: Panzeria rudis; assembly: GCA_956483635.1. NCBI lineage: Eukaryota > Metazoa > Arthropoda > Insecta > Diptera > Tachinidae > Panzeria > Panzeria rudis. The sequence goes on from OY101447.1 coordinate 123,952,601, forward strand.
TATTTTGAGATTTAATTAGTAACAACTCAAAAAACAATAACATAACAAACATAACAATTCTTAAGCTAAAGCAGCCAAAAGAAAAATAAACAAAGAGTTAGAATACGTATGTTGAAATACAATGGAGAGAAAGAAAACAAATTAAACAAAAGTCAGTACATTGGCGCTGTTTAAACACCTGTTTATCTGTAGGTGTGTTATTTATTAAATATAACACACTTGTCGGGCTATTAATATCAATATAAATTAATATTAACTATAGCTTTATACGACTTAACGAACTTAGGCCCAAATTTACAGTCATTAGTTAATTATTAGTAAACTAAAATGATAACTATTGTTTAACTAAAACTTCATATTTACAGTGTATTGTTTAACTAAAATTTTTAATATGGGTAAAGAATGGTAGGGTTACCATCAAATATAAATAAACAAACAAAAATAAAGAAATAAAGAATAATACAGATCTTACGGCGGCAATTTAAAAATCTTAAGCACACAAAGCTAATGGAGCAAATGTTTTTTGTCGCTCCTAAAAGTATGCTATATGAACGTAATAATATCCAAAACATGGTGCAATAAGTATGCAGGTTCAATAAATACAACAAAAAACTAGATAATGCTTGTCAAAAAAATACACGTGCTAGACGTTACTTATGTACAAAGCTACCAGAACAAAATAAATATAATCAGCTGACGCTATGCTGCCATCTGCACCATGTTCCAAAGAATCTAACTAGTTGTTAACCAATGGCGTTTGACGGTTTAACTAATGGTAAACCAAGAAGTGTGAATAAAATATCATTGGCTAAACTATTGTCATTAGCTAACTAATGACTGTGAATTTGGGCCTTAATGTTTACAAGATCACTGCGCAGTTAGATTCGAAAGAAATAAACATCGCTCAGGGTTTAATATTCATGGTCGCATAGTTTAAAATCAGAAATCTGAATATAAACTAAATATTGTGTTAATTATTTAAATAATAAATAATTAAACAAAAATATCTGTATCTTAAAACTAATTTTTTTGAGTAGATCAAAAGAAAAATGTCTTTGAAATTATGTATACATGATTACATTTTATTAAATATTCTGCCAACAGTGCCACAGTGCTTTGATTCCATATATTGATGGGACAAAAATAGAAGGAGTTGTCGCAAAGTTTGGTAATTAGGTACACTACTATAAAATTCGTTAATTAAGAAAAATAATATTTTTTGAAAAAATCGGACAATCGGCCTACCGCCCATATATCCCAAAAACTAAATTTTCAATATTGTCTACATAACTGCACACAAAGTTTTCAAATTCCTTAACTGATTTGCATCTTATACTAGTAACTTGTGTGGTAATATTTATTGCAATTGCATTAAGGACTCTTGGTCCTGCCATATATCCTTTATCGTAAAAATACTATAACTCTTACATTATCATTAAATTTGGTATGATATTTATTATATATTAAGCAAACATTTGTGCCAGATTAAATTGAAAATTATTTATCAACAGGCGTGGATAAAGGGGGGATGGGATATTACCCCCCCCCCCCCCAAGTGTAAAATATACAAAATTTCTATTGAGTTGCTAAAATAATTTGCAAAATAGTTTGCTTCAGTTAGAATTAATATAGACGTTATTTAAAGGTTATTTTGTTTCCGATATTTTTGTGTTTTTTTTATTTAATGGAAGAACCAGTTCCGGAGTAAATGCAAGTTATATAATGCAGCATCCTTTTTTTTCTATATAACGGGAAATCTCGAGATACAGAGTCAATTCAAAAAAAGTAATTTGTAGGACTTGATGCTTAGTACCAAGTATAAACAAATTAACTAAGAAACTTTAGACCTTACATAAAAAATTTTATTTTGCTGGTCTGTGTAATTATTTGAAATCGACATAACGTTTAACATTGCCGGTTGCTTTAATTCGAATCTATGCGCACGGTAGTGCGACAGGCCAAGTTCCGGACACACATTGTGTATTTACCTCCCTCATAACTTTGCACCAAGTGATCATAAATAATAAGACTTAAGACATAAGTTCTTCCTACAGAGGTAACGTCATATTTGAAATTTGAAAGTTCTACCTTAAAAGCTTCCCGAGATATTAAGGTATAAAAAGTGCATATTTTAGTACATATTCACTTACTCATCAATATTATTGAGCACTTCCACTATAGCTAGAGAGCTAAAATTTGGTATACAGGTAGGTCTTGGTAAGCCATTAACCAGAAAAATTTTAAAACGGTTACTTTTGATCTAGGGGGACATGGGTGCCCCTTATTTGTAAGGCCCACTTATTGTATCAAATCCGCACAGAAACATAAATATGAAAATAAGGCCAAGTTCCTATCCAAAAATTTCGGCCAAGTTCTTGATAGGTACAATAACATCTCATTTCTAGGCAACCTGTTAGCTTGGCAATATTTTTGTTTGCCTTTCTAAGATGGGAAAGAATTATGGGGAAAATGTTGCCAAGCTTACAGGTTGCCTAGAAATTAGATGGTATTGTACCTATCAAGAACTTGGTCCTTATTTTGATCTCAATAGTTTTTACGGCCGACATTTTTGGATAGGCTTTATTTTCACACATATGTTTTTGTGCGGATTGGTCTTGCTCTAAACAAGAGTTAGCCTGATTTTTGGTTACGTATAAATATCCGTAAAGAATTATTTTAAAAGATATTAAATTTTTAGTTTTCCATATGACAGCAAGTTAAAATTAGGAAAAAAAATAGTTATAATTTTAATTTCGTCGTGCTATTATTTTATTTAAAGAGTAGATAATTTTTTATATTTTTTAGAAGGAGAAGTAACACAGTTAATTGATTAAGGTTTACCTTCTTTATTAAAGGGATATTGTAGAGAGAACAGGTGGTGAAGTGCGAAAGAGATAGAAAGTTTAATTCGTTTACAACTCTGCTATTGCACGTTTTTTTATTTGGAGAGCAGTGTTGCACCCCATCTGATGTCAAGTAGAGGTATTAATTTGTTTAAGTTGTGTAGCCATTTATTAGTTATTTTACTTCACCGACGGTTCAGCTACAATACCGACCAAACGCGGGTGCTCTGAAGTGCATGAGGATGTGTTGGTGTATTAATCGCTGCCGGTACTGCCAAAGTGATCAGTGCTATCTATGCCTTTATCACTTTAACAGTCCAACAACAACCACCAAAATAACACACCAATGCAGATCAGAAAAATTCATAATTTTGTTGGCTTTCGTGAAACTAATCTTGAACTCAAGGCTTCAGGGATTGTAGTCAAACGCGCTAATCATTCAGCCAACAGCAGCCCTTTCAAACCCTTTTTAAAGAATATATCCCATTACAAACGTGAAAGCAAGTGTAACTCTCAATACACAAAAATTACAAAAAAATCTAATAATATAATTTTATTTCAGAATCTATTGAATGAGGCTAAAAATAGAACATAAATTTTACAGCTTCATATTTTATTAGTAAATTGCTGCAGTTAAAAACAAAAACGGTGAATGTACATTAAAAATGAAGATAACTCTATATGTACACATATATTTTCTTTAATTTAGGATCTCAGTACAATCAAAACTCGAGGTCGACCAGTGACATAGTTTAAAAAGGATTCAGATAAAACCAAAAGAAGAAAACGTAGATCTTAAAAAACTTTGTTTTGGAATGGAGGGGCTATACACTAGAGTGGAGCGTTGGTGTATGAAGGGAAAACAAATTTCGAATACCTCCGTAATGTTGCATCTAGCTAAATTATATACAAAAAATATTTTTTTTATGTTTTGCGACATATCTTTTAGCCCTCTACCACGCCTGGAAGGTAGAGAAATTATATGAATTTTATTTTAATTTGCTTCATTAATATAGAAAAAAATTTTTAATATTTTTTTTAAGGAAACACGTAAAAACATTTTTGTGCCGAATGAAAAAAGTTTAAGATCGAGGAGATCTGATAAAATATAAGAAAGTAATAAGCCATTAAGTGAAAACAGCTGATTTTATTTCCCATACAAAACTATTTTCTATAAAGAAATTTTTTAAATCCAAACTGATTTAAATTTATTTTTTATGAAAAATAACAAAAAAATAATATAGCTGTTTGCGCCTAAGGGCTAATAACTTTCTTATTTTTTTTAATCAGAATTTAGCAATTGGATCCATCATGTAATCGTCACAAAATTACCTTTGAAATACAGCCCGAAAAAATATACTTAGTATGTTTTTTATCTTAATGGAGCAATTTATAATGATAGTTTTTGGGAGAAGGTCTAAAATTATACTTTTTTAAACTTTGAATGCCTGTAATTCTATACATTTTTTATACGATCGCCACAATCAGTATATTGAATGAAAGAATAGAAACATATCTATACAACAGTGTGTAATTTATTTTATTTAGATGAGCCGTTCTCGGAATTTTTGCCAATAAACGAAAAAACTAAAAAACCCAAAAAAAAAATAGTTTTTCGCGAATATCGGGAAACCCCGCATTAAGAAAAATAAATGAATATCATTTTCATGTTCAGTGACCTATAATTATCTTAGAAAATGTTTTTTTTCTGCAAGATAAGGCAAAGACTTAGAAGTTCGAAAATTTGCTTCCTTATTTCATCTTAAGTTTGTCTGAAATCTGACCTTGTATATATAGAAATAGTGGATATTTTGAGTGTAATGAGTTATAACAGCTATAAAGAATATATAATGTTGCATCATATGATGTTTCACAAATTAATCGATTTGATATCATATTCAAAATCTTGATGCTGCCGTAGAGGGCTAAAAGTAGGTCCCAATATTTTTTTCATTATTTTTCCCATGTATCGAAAAATACAATGGAACCTTTTTTAGCTATTCGAAATTGAAATTTGCAAAAAAGCTCAACGCTGCACCCCACTATACACCACTCTAGAAATAAATTTATTCAGAAATAGTAGAATTCATGGCAGAAGGGCTAATTTTTCTGAAAGATAAATTTCAATAATTTATTTAACATTTAAACAATTTTTGTCTACAAGGTCATACAGGAGCCAGAAATGTCCTTGCTCTGCAAATTACAAATTTAGTATACATAGTTCAGAGTATATAGTTGAGCTATGTATAAATTTGTATACAGCTTTAAATTTTCGTTTAACATTAATTACATTTTTCAACGCATTGTACCGATTTTAAAAAATAATTTTTGTTGCTTGCTTAAAAATTCTTATTTGTATGTAAATAGGCCACACAGTTTAAATTGCATGTACAGGTTCGTAACGTTACACACAGAAATAATTAGAAATGATTAAAATTTCCAAGGCACAAAGGAAATTCTAATTCTTTCTGAAAATAAAATTGCGAGCTTTAGCCTATGTAATCGATTTGGATTAAAAAGCAAAATTATTTCGAAATTATCACATTGAAATATACAATTAGCTCCTAAATTGAGCCTTTCACATGTTCATTGAACATTGTTCATATATACTTAAGTATAAAAATCGAACAGAAAAAGTTTTACTTAAGTAACACAAAAAATCAAAAAAATGGGCACAAAGAAACACACTCAAATTTGTTGTGAAAAAATAGCAAATTAACATCAATTTAGTAGTGAATTAATTCTCGTATTAAATTTTCACGAAAAGTTTGTATGTATATGTATACAAGAATTGAAATCACATTCAACACAGCCACCTCGCAAGTGGTGATGAGCAAAATACCCACGAGCACTGATAATTGATGTGTATATCATTGCTACGTTCTGCTGTGTACGTTGAAAAGTAAATTTTGTCGTACACTTTTAAGTATCGCGCTGTCCACCAATATTGATTAAACATATATGTATTAAAAGGTAATTTTCTCTAGATATGCACAATATATGGCATTGTCTGAAAAAAATCCCTAATATGTCAGAAGTTCTCCTGAAGGTTCTCCGAACGGTTAGACTACCAGACGCTGCTAGTATAAAAAATGTACCGAATGTTATTTACGTAAGACAACTCCATATAATTTTTGCCGCTCGTTATATTAATTGGCAACACTGTGAGTCAGCTGTTTTTTGCTCTTATTATTAAAATTATATTTCCTTAAATAAAAACGCAATTATTAGTTTTTATTGATTTAGATAATGTAGTTGTTCAATAATAATGCACTAACTTGAAAATTCAGAGATTTCATTAAATATATACATATTTTGTATTAAAATAATGTATTGAACGAAAAAAGTCACAATTTTATATATTTGTTTTTTGTTGATTTTTTTTTTTGCTGAAAGAGTGGATTTTCGATTTTTCCTGAAAATGCAAAATTTTCGAGTTAATACACTATAGTTAAACACATGCTATATAATATATTTCTCCATAATAATAATTAATTTTTTTTCATAATTTCCTCTACGCGTTTCATAACAATTTTAGCGTTACGTTTATCCATTGTGTTATTTAATTGCTTCTGTAGAGTTGATAAAGCCTCTTTCTTATTGTCACCACTGTATATTAGGACCCTTTGATCTTCTTCACTACCAGCATCAGTTTTATTACTAGAAGAAGGTCGTGCAGGCAGGCAATGCACGGTAAGTACAGAAATACTTAGTAGAGCAAGAACAAGTATGATAGCTGTTTTCATTTTGAGAACCAAAACTTAAATGTTAATTATACCAAGTTGAAACTGATTTTATACATACACATACATACTTATGCGATTGTATTAGAATACATTATAATTAATAATTAAATTTAACTAATACCGAAATACAAACATAAAGCAAATATTAGTAAAATTAATATTTACATGTACAGGAATTTTTCATAAATATTTTAAGTAGAACATTAACAATTTGTTCCCCGAAACTTATACATTTAGATTAAGAACCATGTCATTTAACACTAGAAATGCCAAAAGTTACAACACACGGATAGATAACTTCTAGAACTTCAAGCAACTTTTAATTCTATTAAAATCGGTTCAACAGTTATTGAGAAATTCAAGCCAAACTTTATTAAAAAAGGGCCATATGTGTATAAGGAAACCATTTAAATTATACATAGGCTAAGTTTTCGAACAGATTAGAATAGGTCACTTTTAAAAGCTATAGTTCAATAAATCAATAAATTGCAAAAATATAGGTGGGGTAGAACCCCTGACCCGCACTTACCCTGCAAGTTGTTTAACTAACTTCGTATCTTGTTTTTAAATTCACTCACACCAAATTCGAAGACTTATCTTTCCAAATAGCATTTGAGTAGCGACTTTGTACTTCCTCTAGTTAAAAATTCACTGCAAAGAAGGTATATTTCAGAGGATAAAAATTACAGCTTAATACATAAGGTCACATTTTCTCCTAATTGTTAGAGTTTGATCCAAAAAAAAAACAAATTTTCTATAGTCGCTCTGCGCTTACGTATTATTCTATTTACATATTATTCTATTATTCTATTGAACACTAATAGAACACTGAAGATGGCACATAGCCGAAACCGGTCTGTTTACAAACCAAATTTGACATGGGATGGCGGAAAATCGTTCCAAATTCAAAAAAACCCCGTCGGAAGAAAAACACAACAGTCATAAAAATTTTAATTTTTCTCTGAATTTTATACTGTGAGCTTTAAATGCATTATTTAACTACGTGTTAAAATATTATTGAAGTATATTTTACCGATCCCGAGATATTGAAGTCGTAGTCCCAGCAAAAGCCACTGCTTCGGCCGAAGCAGGCTAGTTTTGTTGTTTCTATTGCTTCGAAAAGCGCTGCGAACATGCATGATTTTTGTTCGCGATGGCTCACTTTTGCGCTCTTGTTTTTGATATAAGATAGCGCTTCTTTCTAAGCATCGAAAATGCTCTAAAATCATGTCTCATTTTATCATTGTTAAACAACAGACAAAACAAATCGTGTTTTATTATAAATTTCTCTCTTCCATGCAATAGGTGGGAAATGTAGAAAGAGAGCATACTTTGAATGGGTTTTGAGTTTTCAAATGTGTTAGTGTTTATTTGAAACAATGCGTGCGACAATTCTTTAGAACCTATATTGTTGAAAGCTGCAATGCTACTAAATATGATTTTGTTTATTTTCGATTTCGTGTTGAAGAAATGTAAAATGCTGACAAACTTCGTAATTTAAACATAATGAACACTGAGAGATATCTGCCTTCTTTTTGAGCATCTTCGGAAGCGCTTCAAAAGATCGCATGTGGAAGGCATAAACGTTTTTACTGCTTTCAGAAACATGATATTTTTTGCTAGGGTATAAGTAGCAAAGAAGACAAAAATAAGAGAAAAATCATGATTTACAAGCAGACACGAAATATAAAAAAGTGGGCTGCTTATCTGACTAGGCCCACCTTTCTATATGTATTTCAACGTGCTGAGTCCAAATACAAGGTTCGTTTGACGGGTAACGGGCCAAACAGGCCTCATACTAGGCATTAGCCCATCGAAATATATGTAGGAAGGTGGGTTTGGTCAATTAAACGGCCTATTTTATATTTTCTTTTATATTTTGTGTCTGATTTCTCGACTATTTATTGTCTTCTTTGCTACTTACACTCCGACTTCCATATCTTATTTTGAAACCTTCCAGATAGCACATGTAAATATTAATTACTTTGCATGGGGAGCACCCCTTCCCCTACAAACACCCCGTCAGTTATTAACATGGCACATTTGTATGATATAAATGTCAAAAAGATCAGAAAAACAAAGAATTTGTGTATGTTGAAATACAATTGAGAAAAAGAAAAAAAATAAACAAAAATTCGTTGTGTTAGAGCTATTGACACATGTGGCTGTTTGTAGTGGTATAGTATTTGTTAAATATGAGACACTTGTTGATTAATTAATATCAATAAATGATAATGTTTACTTTTGTTTTATACAACTAGACTTAATGTATATAAGGTCGCTGCGCAGTTAAATTCTAAAAAAGGCGATGTTTAAATATCGCTCAAGGTTTAATATTCAAGGCCACATAGTTTAAAACGCGGAAGTCTGAAGTAAAATTTAATAAGTGTTTTGTTTAAACTGTGTATTGTAATAAAGAAACATTACAGAACAATATTTTATTCATGCAACTTTAACTGAATTGTGCTGAATATCTCTTAATTCAACTCAAAGTTTTAAGCCAGAGATATGCTGGTGAAAAACTCAACACTGATATCGAAGTATGAATATGAAAAATGTGTTTCTGGTACCCCTCTCAAAGTAAAGACCGGTCTTTTTATTGAGGAGTCCTAAAACATTTGAGGGGTCTAGCGATGACCGCCCGTGAGCTAGACCCTGTCTTATGAAGGTATATTTTTGTAGTTTCTTGCATACTTTCGTATTTTCTCCCAAGACAACATATAAAAAAATTACATCGTTTGAAAGATGTTTTTAAGCTACATCCAATGATGCATTAAACTTTACCATTCATACCATCAGCATTGAAGTATTCCATAAAAAACTGATTTTTTAACCTTTTTTTTATTGCAGGTGTTACTTGTATTAAAATATATTTAACTTTTTTTAGGAATTATTTGATTTGAGGCATTAGTTATTACTTTCTGTGCTTAGAAACTTGCGAGCATTTGCAATAACTAGAAACACAAATAAATAAACAATCCCTCAAATTATATAATACTAAAAATAAGTAAAATTTATTTTAATATAAGTAGCACCTGTAATAAAAACGCTTAAAAAATCGTGGTTTTATGGAATAACGCATTGTTGATGGTATGAATGATAAAGAATAATGCACCATTGGATGCAGCTTAAAGATATCTTTCAAACGACGTAATTTTTTATATGTTTGCTTGGGATAAAATAGGAAAGTATGCAAAGAACTACAAAAATAGATCTCTTTTAGGCACGGTCCAGCTCACGGGCGGTCATCACTAGACCCCGAAAATTTTTTGGGAAACCTTATTAAAAAGACGGATCTTTAATATGAGAGGGGTAACAAAAATTTTTTTCGGTGAGTCGGTTTAATGTACATACTATTCGAAAGGTGTAGTATCTTCTTTTTGAATTCGTTGAGAAATTTAAAATTGGACGATATCCGACTAAGTTATTGGCTAATAAGTGCACGAACTCAAGATTTTGTACGTGTTTGCCAAATTTCTCAACAACAAATATTACTTCCCAGGCCTTTCTGTAGCAGGGTGTTATGTGCTTGCTAGTTTTTAGTGGTTTTGTTATATTCTACCAAAGGATAGTAATAAGTGTACACTAATTTAAACGAAGAGACCTTTAATATTTTCAATGATATAGTCGCTCATGCATATTTGCTGTTTTCTATATTTCTTATTTATTTCTTCTGCATTTGTTGTATATGTACACAGAGAAAACAGATTAGTTGTAAATTGGTTACAACTATTAAATTTTCACTATTTTAAATAATATTCATTTACAACTGCTGAATTTTAATAAATTTAATAATATTTCTCTTCTTATATCAGAAACAATATACCTCAGATATATTTTCAGTTACAATAAGAAGTCTTTATTACAAAAATTTGGTTGTAAATTCCAAAGTAATAATTTGATGTTTCGAATCGAATAATAGTTTAAGATAATTAATAAAGTGGCAAAATAACATGACATATAAAAAATAATTAATGTCAGAAATAAACAATTAAAGTTAGAAGCAGTAAAACCATATTAAATTTAAAAGAAATGTTCAAAAGTTGCAGAATCTTAACTGGTCTCAATTCCTTTCAATATTGAAAGGTAAGTTCTATGAATCTGTGATTAAAATGTAATTTTCTGAATATAGTGTTTAATATTGTGTTTTCTTAGAAATCGTGCCAATAATAATTTAATCATCACTATTGTGCCAAATAGTTTTTACCGATTAACATATCTCGTTTTATATATGTAGTATTTGGAGAAACCAAAAAATTGAGTTTATGGACTACAAAGAGCTGTTATTTATGGCACTCTACTTAAAGAGGTATATATGAATAAATTTGAAAACAGGGAAGAAATATTAATTGACCAATTTTTTCAAGGTGAATGATATTATACAATATACTTCGCGAAGGTCTGGTGAAGGCCTCAATGTTATCGAAGACTCTAAATGTCCTGAGAGAGTAGGAAAACTTTTTTTGCAGTTGAAGTTATATATAGGTAAGTAGCAAATTACTGGCTTTTGATGTTTTGAAATATGTTTTAATATTAAATATTGAAATTGTAGCTTATAACGGAAAATTGTATTATGCATACGTGGCTCAAAACTTTCTTTTTAATATATTATTTTATACATGTATTTTAAATTTATATGAAATTATCTATTATTTTAATATTCTCAACATTGGTTTGAGTCTGAGATAACATAAATAAAATTTCAACATTTTATTCACAATAGTATTTTATTTCAATGGTCTTCCTTGTATATTCGATTCTGCGAACCGAATTCGTTCAGGGTACACAACTGAATTATAAGATAGTGGCTATAGTCGACAAAATTCGATTGGCTACAAATTTGATAGTCACAATGAATCTCTTTTCTCTGTGTAGTAATTCAACTTATACAAAAAGCAAAAACTAAAAGAGAACATAAAAGAAAATAATTACACAGTTCAACAGTGCAAAAAATACATGGACTTGGCAGTATGGGTTCTACTATCAAAGGGTAGTAAGACTTTGCACTCAGTTTGGCGAATTTGGTGACCAATTTTTTTGTGGGCCTCCAAAGTATCTGAAAATTAGTGGGCCCTCAAAAAAGGTGCCATCAGTTTTTGGCCAAATGCTAATTCAGACTTGGTGATACCGCTTAACTATATAAAGCAATAATGTACCTAACTGTCCGGGCATTTAACAAAAAAATATAGTAACAAACAATTTTTTCCAAAGTTTTCAGAATAACTTACAGGGGTTCGCAATTTTTCCTAACGATATTTGGCAGAGTTGTAGCTACCGTAAATCTGAGCAAGTTTTGTAAGCACATCAATACAATCTGAACGTATCTGGACACCCTAAATAGCCCATGAAAACTGCTTTGTACCTTAAAAATTCTCGTTTTCTGTTAGACCATATTTTTACTGGATTTTTTTTACTTTCTTTTTTTTTACTTTCTTTGTTATTGTTCCATTTCTTATGTTGCCAATTTTAGTATTTAGTATTTGTTAGGGGTTGTTGTTGTTTTGCCAAATATTGTTAGTGAAAACTTTAGAGTCCCTGTAAATTATTCTGATGAAAATGAAAAACAAATAATTTTTTTCCTTATTTTTTTCAAAGATGTGCACAAAAATATTATTTTTTGGCATAAAATGTTAATACAATATATTTGAGGGACTCGTAGCTACATTATTGCCATAAATACCGAAGCGGTACCATTAAGTTTGAATTAGCTGTTGGCCAAATACTGATGACACCTTTTTTGATAAACCAATGATTTTCAGAAACTTTAGAGGTCCATAAAAAAATTGGTCACCAAATTCGCCAAACTGGGTATAGGGTTTTAATACCCTCTGGTAGTACACAGAAATAATTTTGTTTCATAAAACCAAGGAAACATTTTCATTAGATTTTTTTCATTAATCCAATGAAAATATCACAAATCCAATGACAATTTCAAAAATCCAAAGAAAATTTCATAAATATTATAAAAGAATTTCATAGGTTTAATGACAATTTCATAAATCCAATGAAAAAATTTCATTAAAATTCAACTAACAAGAGTTTCATTAAAATTTAACCAACGAAATTATTTCACAATATTAATAAAATTTTTCATTGGAACAATGAAATTCTTTCACAATACAAATGAAATATTCATTGTATTTGTGAAATTGTCATTGTATTAATGAAAACATCTAATGAAATTGTTTCATTGGTCTTATGAAGAAAAATTATTTCAGTGTTCAATCGAACCTGTACTGCCCAGTCCGTGTGTTTTTCCAAAAGTCTTCATTTGTCGCATAGTGTTATGGAACGACGAAAACTAAAAAATTAATGTCACATTTCTATTTAGCTGGCATAATATAAGCAGTGGATACTCTAAATAATACTTTTGTCACGGAGCTGCATATACTGTTTAAAAGGAAAAGAATAATTGAATAGAAAATACTATAAAAAAATAAGGCACACAAAACATCGAACTAAATAAAAAGAGGCATTAACTAACAAAATGAACAACTCAAAAGGTACACATTTAGGTACAACTCATACGGTTGGTTTTAATAAAATTGAAACATGAACTAATGTTGGCTTTAGTAGTATGAACGGGAATAAACAATTTGTTGTCGGTGCTGTAAGCCTTTACTCATAAATTTTAAAGGATTCCATGTACATATAAAGTAGTTATTCACTTTTGTTTAAAGTAGTACACAATTCAAAAATCTATTTAATTTTTGCTACTACGTGTATGATAAGTACGAGTATAGATGTTTGCTATTCTGTTTGCTTGTTTGCCGAACATAGGTGTACGTACGTATACGATTGTATAACACATACCCAGATGCATTTCTATGCCAGTTAGTTTGGCTGTTAGTGGCGATTACCTGGACGTTCGGATATTGTACTTGCTTGCTATGTGCTGTTTGGTGTGCATAATAAAATAAAACAAACAATGCAACATATGAATTATGTTTATCCTGTGACTGTAGGTAGTAATAAATGAAAATAATTTTCAATTAGATATGAAAAAGTGAGATATTTTTTATCACAGGATCACACATGTTCGCGCTTTACAAATATTAACAAATGTATCATTTATTTCTTGTTCACATAAATAAGTGCAAAAAGGCTGTCAAGATCTGAAACTACCAACTTGAGAGCCGTTATAAGTTTTAGTCAATTATTTGAATAATTTAGTTGAATAGTGAATGAACATCATTATTTTCTAACGGGTTCATAAATTTGATTAATTGTCAACATTTTTTAATTACGCTTTCTCCTGTCTTTCTAATAGCGATTTAAAACTGAAAATATCCTTATTGTAAGTTTAATAATTAATCCTTTTATTTAACTTATGATATAACTAAATCAAGGCGGGTCACTTATTTAATGTTTTAAAAGAAATATTTTTATAAGTTCAAAGTTTAGCTAACAGAATTAATCAACACACACAACACGAACATAGAAAGTTAGGAATTAGTTTCAGAAACTCTCTCTTCGTCTTCCGGCCCCTGGATAATTGAACTGTAACCCAGCAAATACGTTAATGTCAAAGTAACGAGTTAAAATGCTAAAAAACATACGTTTCACTTAATTTTAGCATTTTAAACAATTACTTTAACATGGTGATGTCAAGTTATAAATTCCAATATTTAGAAGGCATTGAAGACACAAAACACAATAAAAATTACATGTCGCTGCTAAGCATTGAACTATGCCGTTTTCATGAATTGTGTTATTTTATGCCAAGTGTTTTACTCACTAGGCTACTGGACAAATGGTTTGTTACGGCCTTAAAACTTGTTTTCACAAACATGAGCACAATTTAAAAAAAAAATCTATTTTGAACTGTTTATCGTCTGTATGATAAGCTGATACTCTAGTATTCAGATAATACGAGAATAAATGGCTTGGTTAATTACTAGTGCGGAATTGTTCAACTACTGTAAAGTAATTCAGACGGTATGTAGTTTGTGGTTGAAAAGTATGTTGTTCGGTTATCACAACTCATTACCAAGTTGTTGCTGGTTAAGCTTATATCATTTTTATTTTTTAAACAAATTGTTAATCTACACGCACCGAAAAAAGGAATGTAAAATCAACATGACGCAATTTTGATTCGAAATCATATTAAATGTACAGAAAATAATTTGTCGTTTAAGAGTGTTAGTGTTTATTTGCTTTGTTCATTCCCTGCAGGAAATGTCGATAGCAAAATTGTACTGATTCACTATTGACTTTGTCACCAGTACTACTGACTAATTGTACCACAGGCATGTTCTCTGCTGTAGACATTTAACATGTGCTTCTCATTGAGATTCCACTACTGATCTCGCAACTATTGACGTACTATAGACTATATGGTTCTTATTGGGCCATATGGAGACATTGTTACCAGAGATTCACTAGTGCATTTTATTGATTTTAGTCAACAGATATGAAACTTTTTACTAGCTAAGACCATTAAATTAGATTTTTTTGTGAACATTTTTATATTTGCGTGCAGCCGCATTTATTTTCAACACAACAAAATGAGACAATTAAAAATAATTTTTTAGCTGCAAAAAACTTCTCTTCCCAAGGCAAAATAGAAAGTGTAGACGATTCGTTGACATGTCACCAAAAAGTCATCAAACTTTTCGACAAAACTGGTGATTTGGAGACACTTGTCCCCTGGCTTCCTGCACGGTTGCTACATTTCACTGTTGTGCGTAGTTGATTTTTTATTCTTTTATTGAATTATGTATGAAAATAAATAATTATATCCGTACGTTTGTGGTTAGTGTTCTAGCCTACCATGCGGAGATCGCGGGATTGATTCCTGGTTCAATACGAGAGCAAAAGTATTTAATATTTTGAATTGTAGTGTAACATAGATTCCAATAGTATTTGTACCATTTAATACATAAATAAATGAATACAAAAAAAAACATAAAATATAATAGCCAATAACATATTAATCCCAGAGTTGGTAGCATTGTGATATAAAAAGCATAAAAAATAGATGAAATAAACGCATCCACGAAGCGCAGAAAGAAGCTCATACTTCGATACCTACCAAGTGGGACAACCCATATATAAAACGTGTAATCCCGAAGTCAGTTTGTACTCGTAAAGGAGAGTACCGCTCTCTTTTCCTTACAAACCTCTTTCCGGTAAACTGATATTTATGCTGGGAACATTCCATCACAATATTTGGCAAGTAAAACGCATTATTAGAGATTGAATGGTGAGGCCATTAATCTTCAATATTCATAAAAAGGGATTTCCTGGGCTTTCAATTGCCACACTCTCAACATTTACATAATAAAATTATCAAAAGGCTATTAAAAAGAAGTGCGTTCTTAAACAATAAAATGAATGGAATAAGTTTAATATTTTTAAAATAAAATTTTTTAGTAATTTTTTGTTCGAGACTAATACTGCTTTAAGTTTGTTTAAATAAATTAATATAAACAATTGCTTTTCAGAACCAAACATTTCTGCAGAGAATATCTATACTGTAGCTGTACCACCCTGCTCCCTATGTGTTGCAATTAATGTGAAGCTCAAAGCAATGTTTTCCACTTATCCAAGTCATCATGCTCTGAAAATCACTGACATTATTTTATTCAAAGTAGCATTTTGTTAAGTTATTCATTACAACTACTAGCTAATAAATATATGTTTTTTAGATATTTTTATTAAATTTTAAAATCATAATAATTTATGCATTAAGTTATTTTGTTGTATAAAGTTATCTCGATTTAATTGTATAAAGCTGCCAACAATGCATGTCTCCAGTATTATCATTAACTTTCCATATCAAATGTCACTACACTATGATACTGATGATAAAGACTAAATCAGTATATCGAAGTCATCAAATGTAAATGATGCAAGTCAAATGTCTTGTTATTATCAATATATGAGCCCAATCAGTGTTGCCTGGCTAAATTTAGTCGATTTCATCCCGTTTAGACACTGGAAATGGAGTTGTAGTAATTTTTATTGTAATTTGTTTACTTTTGTAAATTTTTTCTATATAACATTTTGAGAAATAACTTTAATTAAAATATTCCATAATATCTTGGTAATCGGTAGAAATGTTTCCGAAATTAACAATGACGAACGAACTGACACATAATTTGTATTTACATGCATAAAATAAAAAGAATGACACAAATGCTTTTTGAGCAGAAATTTTTTATTACAGAGATTAATGTTAGAAGTTCATTTAATTCGATTTTAACTAGAAAGTAAAAATTTTTATATTGAAAAAATTTAT
This sequence comes from Panzeria rudis, assembly GCA_956483635.1. Taxonomy (NCBI): domain Eukaryota; kingdom Metazoa; phylum Arthropoda; class Insecta; order Diptera; family Tachinidae; genus Panzeria; species Panzeria rudis. The sequence continues at coordinate 123,969,433 of OY101447.1, forward strand.
AAATTCAGACAAAACATTATACTAAATTTACAACTTTTTTTACTGAAAACTAAAACGTTGAAAATTTTTTTTATTGTATTCCATAATAAATATAACATTAAATTAAAAATGTTAAAGTCCCAGAAGAAAATAGGTGATCACTTACTTCTAAACGGCTGGACCGAATTGCGAAAGTTACTTTTCAAACATAAGAACCCAAATTAAAATCGCTATTCAAGAAGATACGGCTAGAAATGAAGAGATAACTTCCAAATGTCTGGACAGGTTTTCTACAAACTCGATCAAATCACCTTTCCGACACAAAATACTTAATCAAAATCGGTCCAACCGTTTTTGCTCTACGGTGACATGTTCACACATACAGATACACAGCCACACATTACAAACTTACCACACACCCCAGTAAAAAGATTGCTTCAACTAAAGCATGTTTTTACTATGAGAGAATAAAAGTAATGCTTACAAAGTACTACATTTTTAACACAAAAAGCGCTTTTTGAAGCGCCGAAAATCATTATCATTTTCAGCACTAAATCTGTAAGTATATGGAACTGTCTCGCTTAAAAACCTGCATTGTATCAGCAGTGGAAAATCTGCTTTTTTTGTATAGTTTCTTTCATATAAATTCACTGCTCTGCAATAAGCTCTTCTCTTAAAGCGTATTATTATGCGCTTTATTGCCTTAGTGCTTCAAAAAACATGAAAATTTTTTACTGGGACACCTCTTTTTTGGTCGGGGATTAAAAAGAAATTCAATAAAAAAATATAAAAATTTACTGAATCAGATAAAATAATTGTCTAAAAATGTTTTCTCGGAATCAGTAAGGAAAGTTTGAAAAAATGTTTACTAAAAATGGACATATAAAAGATTTTCATATTATATATACTGAAAATAATACTGGTTTTTTATTGTGTTTTGTGTAAATAAGAGCAGAAAATACTACATTTACTGAATCAGGCAAACTATTTACTAAATTTAAAAGTTAATTTTAAGCAATTATTTGTTTTGATTAAAAATCAGAAATAGTTATTACGAATTTTTTGTTTCTGGAACTGTGTAAAATTTATCTCTTATATATTGTAAAACCTAGTGATGTATCGTATATATAAAGGCCATTATTACGACTTGGCAATAGTTAAAGGGAGAATTTTTTCGGATGGAAAAACGGTTTATCATTATTACAATGTTACTTTAATCCACCAGGTAAAATGAACTTTCCTTTAGATTTTCGCTCACTTTCTGTTAATGTAAAATTTTAATATAGTTAAAGTGCTTATCCGTCCGATAAAATCCTGCCTTTATCTACTGCCAAATTGTAAAATGCCCTTAGCGCATATGAAAATAATTATATCTATAATTTTTGTTAGTGAGCAATTTTTTGCAACCTCTTAGCCGATTTTTACAACTTCTTAGCCATTTTTTTTAAATTAATTTGTAATCATATTTGCTCATAAAATTCTGGCAATACTGAACACAATAGACAATGAATGATGCAGATGTTGCATGTCTAGACAAATGCCAATTAATTTTGCATTTGATATGCTGCATAGGATATCTTGGATGCAATTATAACAAATTTTTTTATGTATTCCTTCAGTAGTATTAATCAAAATTTGGTCATATACATTTTACACAGTAGATTGGCTCTTTTTACGCAGCGAATTTCGATATGTACTTAAAAGGCGAAATTTAAAACAAATTGCTGTCAAAGAAAATATTAAAAAGACTATTTATGTCAGTGTAAGTGAAAATGACCTAAATCAAGTTAAAAACTGCACTTGAACTTTTGTAACAAAACATGGTATATAAGGTGCATCATATATGGTACATTATCATATGATAAATGTATAGGAAAATCAACTGTTTTACTGCAAACAGACATTTTGTCGCAAACATGGATACGGAAACTGTATAGAAAAAATCAAATATCATTTTCTGTAAAGGAATTCAATGAATTAGAAAATATTTTGTCTAGGAACGGACCTACAAACAAATTTGTAAATATAGACAAAAATATCTCAACAATTTCATTAAAAATAACGTGTTTTTTCAGTGAACAAATTGTTTAAATCTATAAAACAATTTGTCTAAAAATATTTACAAATTGTAAACAAAACAATTTACTAAATCAAACAAAAAGATTTACTGGATTTTCTGAAAAATATCAAACAATATTTTTGTCTGCATTTATAAAACAATTAGTCGAAAAATTGTAACAAATATTAAACAAAATAGTTTACTTAATCAAGCAAATATATTTACTGGAGTTTTTGTAATCTATCAAACAAAATATTTGTCTGGGTCATCGTCATCACCATCCATCAAGCATTTATGAAATTTCACATTGTTAAATGTGTTCAAGTCTGAATGTTTAGCTAAAAACTCTAAAAAATGAATGAGAATTAATGCAACGACACTAACGAATTGATTTACTCAAAAATTTTCAGTAAACAAACTTGGTACAGTCGCATTCCTTTTGCTATCATTGTCGTTGTTGTTATTTGTATGTATGTCGTCATCGCGGTGTTTTTTTTACGACTTAGTTTTTCTTGTTTGTTTTTGGTGTTTGCGTCCTCAATAAGAGTCAAACAAAGAATTCATTGATTATGTAAAGAACATTTACTGAAAATTTAATTTATTTTTAGACAAACTTTTGTTTGAAAACTTGTTGGTGATGAGTTTTTGTGTGTATCATACCATACATACTATATTTACATATACATCGTTTATATATCATTTGTATAGAAAAGTACACGCTACATAACTTTTTAAAGCAGAAGTGCCACAAGGTCTTATTTTTTAACATAATTTGTTTCTCTTTTATTCATTGGTTGCTATAGAAAGTTTCTCATATTTACATACTCGCTTAAAGTTACTGAAAATTACAAGTACTCCTTGCATGAATTGTAGGAATGTATTGTGTGAGTTTCACTTAGGCTTATTTAGCAAGTGTAAATGTTCGCTATTGACTCACTGACCTAACGCACTTGATAATTTTTATTTATTTTGCTTTTAATTTTTCAAACTTATTTCCATTTCGTTTTTACTTATGAATTGATTCAGTATATAAATTCATGCATATATTTGATTGAGATATTTATGCTACTTTACTTATCTATATGAGTCCACAAGTTAAAATTTTGCCATAATGTAATGCAATGATAAAACTTACTTTGGATTTCATTGCTTGAAGTGCAGAAATAGCTACTAAGAGAAATCTTTTGTTTAAAATAATAAGACAGTAAAAAAATTTAAGTGAGTTTTAAAAAATTAAAAGTATATTTTTGACTTCTTAAGAAGTCACATTAAAAAATACTCAAACAATTAATTTAAATAAAAACTGGAAAACTGATTTTAGTTTTACAGAACTTTGTTGAGGTTGCTTGCAGCACAGTTACGTACATAGCCAAATAAAACCTCCAAAACCCAAGTCTGATATCAAAAACCTAAGTCTGAAAATGTGTTATTATTGGTTTAAAACAAAAAATTCCCCACAGCAGCAAAACTATACTTAATTGTACAAAAAGTATTTTACAAAATCTATATATTTTAAGTATGACTTTTTGGGTATTATATAGAACGGACAAAGTGGACGCCCGCAATATTTACTATCACATAACTTCGCCATTTATTTTTTTTACAATGAAAAATTTCAAACGGACACTTCGTTGAATAGCCTATAACTTCGCCCATATGTAAACTAATATCCGAAACTCTTTTTTTATTTGAAAAGGCTTGCTTGTATGGGGATCCTGTAATATATGTTTCTGTTTTTTGATCTATTCGATTGGCTCTTTGTATTGAAGTTTTTTTTTGTTAGGAATAACTATTATTATCTATTAAACAAGTTATCAGAAAACAAATACATAATAATACCTAGAGCTTTTTAAATAATGCACATTCATATTTTTATAATTCTAATAATTTAGCATTACACGTATATATAAAGCAATAAAGTAATTAAAGCCATTAAAAAGTAATTAGCAATATATATAAGACAATCATCGAATTTGTGTCAATAAATTTTCTGCCTTAAGAAAATTTTAACATCAAGACGAAATTTATTATGAAGAATAACACAGACTTACATATTGAAATTTTTGCTTTCCGTTTTTAGAAAAAATAAAATTTTCTTATCAGATTGATGAGCTAAAAAGGACTGTGTTCTCATATTTTTTTCATATCACTTGCAAATTTTTTAATGCGTATATGTAATACTTCCACGAAGTGCAATTTTATAAATTTTATAGACTGGGCAATGCACCCCAGTAAGGCCTCTTTCTAAGCCAATGATACGTGTCTGTTATTATAAAATGGAATAAAAGTATTTTTTCGGTTAAATTTATTTATTGTATCTTCAATAAAATTTAACTAACAATAAGTAATCAAATCTTAACTCTAAAATTTTAATTTCTTAAGTCTAGGCAATGTCAGACAAAAATACTTGTTTCAACGGTTGGTTCTGTGGTTGTCTACGTCTCTCGTGTTTGGCTGAGAGCAAGAGTGTCCCTCCTTCTCAGCCGAGTGTGACCTCTAAGGCTAATGATGTGTCGGGCTAGGGGATTTGGGTGCAACTCAAGTTTTTTTGATATATCTTGTCCCGTGCTTCGAAAACACTGTGGCACATATAAATCTTTATGAATTCGCTTGTTTCTGACATACCACTGTATGCTACTGTAATCGTACGGAGTATATTGTTTTGTCGCCTTTGAAGTTTCTCTACATTTGATGCCGAGGCAGTGCCCCATAACTACATACCGTATGACCATATTTGTTTTAGAATGGAGTTGTATAGAAGAAATTTACAATCTATGCTTAGAGTAGAGTTCCCACCAATGAGCCAATTCATTTGAGCTGCTTTTATTTTCATTTGGGTCACCATTGCATTCCATGTTAGACGACGAGCAAGATGAACACCGAGATATTTTACTTCAGTGTGTTGCGGTATAGTTTGATTATTTATTTGTATAGGTGGGCAGGTTTCACTGTACAAAGTAAAAGTAATGTGTAGACATTTTTGTTCGTTAATTTTTATCCGCCATTGTTTTAGCCATTATTCCAACTGGGAACACTTAGAAAAGCTGTATCATCAGCGAATGTTGATATGTGTATGTTACTGTTTACCGGCAAGTCAGAGGCATATATTTCAGATATAATACAGGACCTGAGAAACATCGATAAGGAGCGCAGAACAATATTTCTTCTCTTCGAAGGTTTTTCTAACCACGTTCACGAGTCTATGTGTTTGTACAATCGTGCTATGTCGTCTCCTAACACCGAATTAGTGGTCCGGAATGCATCCAGTACGATTGAGTATGGGTGTTAGCTTATTCATAAGAAGCTTTTGAAATAGTTTTGACATGTTAGACAATAGGCTTATAGGCCTATAGGATTCCACCTTCGTATAATCTTTGCATGGCTTAGGTATCATGGTAATCAGCGAAACCTTCCATTCTACGGGATAGCATTTGAGGCGCAAAATACTGTTAAAAATAAATAGGATTATCCGTTATGCAGTATATGGTAGCTTTAAGAGCATTTGGTTGCTTATTTTATCAGCGCCTGAAGCTTTTTTCGAATTTAAGCCCGCAATACAGTGTTCAATCTCACGAATATTAAACCTCAAAGTGACATCTGGTATAGCGAGGACTGGTGGAAGCTCAACTATAGTATCAGACGTATTTGGAGTAAATACTTTCTGCAAGTGGTTTACAAACAGAGTACCTATTTCAGCGTCAGTTCTTGCACAAGCTCCATTCGATGCTAGCAATGGAGGCTTATATATCACTGGTCTTTTGAGGCCTCGGGCTGCTCTCCTTACCGAATAGGCTGCTTGAGGTGTTGCGTCGAGCCCATGCAGAAATTTTTGAAGAGAAGCGGTTTTTTGATATTCCAGTAGAGTTTTCAGCTGTTTAGTACATTTCTTCAGCCTAGATTTTAGCTGTGGGGATCTGTAGCGTTGCTATTCTCTTCGAACTTCTTTTTGCGGATAAAAGCCGTTCTACATCTGCTGAATAAATTTGATTATATATCACCTGATGATTTGTTGCAGTAGCATTTAGAGCAGCTTGCTTAAGGTCTCAAAAATTCTAATAGAGTCATCTATGTCAGCAGGCGTTTTTAATGGAATATTTTCTGGGCAATGAGCACTTAAATATTTTTTGTATTTCAACCAATTTATACGTGTGGTTGTCATCGTTAAATCACAAGTGGGTGAATATGTTGTATGTGAATATATAGTGAGTGATCTGAAGACAAATCTAAAGATGCTTGAACTTGGATCATTTCGCTGGGCACACCCTTTACTACTGCAAAATTAATAACATCAGGTATTTTCGACGATCTTTGGGCCAGTAAGTTGGCTGCCCACTCGATATAACATTCAAATGCATTTTAGAAATTGTGTCAAATAAAACGCGACCCTTTGGTGTGATGAAGCGAGACCCCCAGAACATGTGCTTAGCGTTGTAATCACCAGCGGCCAAAAAGCGTGGGCCTAGTGAATTAAAAAATCTACTATATTGATTTTCTGTAATAGGGAGGATAGTAAATTGATTAAATCACCAGGTTTTGATGAAAAGCTTCAATGCAGATGTTAGTTGCTTGAAGATAGTCTTCACAATGATCACCCATTAAATAGTGTTTTAATAGCGATTTTATTAGTATAACCGACCCACCACAAGCTCTACCTTGAGGGTTCTTTGTGTCGTAGAGAATATATCCGTTGATTTTAAAAAACCTTCTCGCCGTCAGATGCGCTTCAGAGATAAGCATATTTAGTTATTGTTTTCACTATAAATTTTCGAACTTAATTTTTTTCGCAAACGTCTGAAAAGATTTTCTTAAATCATAGCGAACAAAAGACAGCTAAATAAATTTTGTTCACACAATACATATCCACTATCCGATCGTCAATATTTCGAGTATAATATGTCTACAAGACTGATAAAATTTAGATAAAGTGCTAATTTTCCTCTTACCTTAACTCAAATTCCATACATCAGCTGTGGGCAAAATCTCAATTTCGTATGCACTCGTCCATACAAAGCACAGAGTGTGATAGTGTAGTGCTGCCACTTTATCTAAATTTTATCAGTCTTATAGACTCATTACATTCGAACAATTGTTTATTAAACAAATTGGGTTTTAACAAAAAAATACCTTGAGTCCCTAAATCTCAAAAAACTTCGAAATCCGGGAAAATCCTTGGATTCCGAAAAGTCCTGAAATCCCGAAAATCCCGAGATTCCCGGTATTTTTAAAAATTAATCCCGATTTGCATCCCTATCTAGCAGTAACGAGACAGCTTTACACTTCCTTGGTTAGACCTATTCTGGAATATTTTTCTGTCATCTGGGATCATCATTATAACATCCACAGTCATCGCTTAGAGTCTGCACAGAAGCAATTTCTAATTTTTATATTGCGTAATATATCATATGAATTAAGATTCTAAGTTTCTGGTCAATTAGCAGACATTTAATGTACAACAACGACCCCTGTGTCAATTTCATCCTCTAGCGCAGCAAGATTTTCATTCTTTGCGTAGAATTTGTTATAGCTTTAACATACGACCCTGTTCTATAAACCGAATCCGAATAAATTTCTCGTTTTCCAAAAATAAATAATGCCCCCAATTAAAGTATTTTAAATTATATATATTAAATTAATTTCAGATATGATAATTGAAGCTCTAAAAAATATGGAACTGCAAAAAAATCTGCAAAACTTTTGCTTTTAGTGGTTTTAATTTCTCTAAATCTAGTGTTTTGAAATCGAGTCGATTTACAGGACAGGCAGGCTAATTTTATAACGTTATTGATATGACTTTTCATATTAACGTAATTAAACGAAAATTAATTTTATACTTAAACAACTAATCTAGTTTTATATGATTACATGTACCTTTTCTTTTTTTAATATGTTGTCTGTAAGGATTGCATTAATCCATAGACATAAATAAATAAATACAAATACAAATACATGTACATTAAGTCGACTCACCAAAAAAAGGTTTTTGTTACCCCTCTCATATTAAAGATCCGTCTTTCTAATGAGGTTTCCCAAAACATTTGCGGGATCTAGCAATGACCGCTCGTGAGATGGGCCGTGTCTAAAAGAAGTCTATTTATGTAGTTTTTTGCATGTTTTGGTATTTTCTCTCAACACAACATATGAAAAAATTACATCGTTTGAAAGATCTTTTCAAGCTGCATCCAATGACACATTTTTTATGAAAATATACGATGCATTTCTATTTCAACTTTTGTATTAACTCAAAATAATACCCTTTTGTTCTATCTATCACAAAAATGGTCTCAAATGTGGTTTTCAAGATGAAAGAGTAATCGGAATACGTTGAAATTTTTACAGTAGATATATATTGATGCTGTTAGTTGTGTTCTTGCAAAAAGTGAAATTTTAAAAATCGGAATACATTGAAATTTTTACAGTAGATATATATTGATGCTGTTAGTTGAGTTCTTGCAAAAAGTGAAATTTTAAAAATTTTGAGTTAATACCCTCTTGTTGATCAAGTGCGATATGTCTGTGCGATTGTAATGCTTATTCAATAAATACATATATTTAATGTTCATTCTTTATTAATGCTGGTGCTTTTTATTGCATTTTTTATTTGTTTTTGTCATAATATTTTATTACTTTTTATGTGCCCCTCTGTTGATTATTGCTGTTAAACTTTTGAAAGTGCCAAGACTGTGGTACAATTAGCTGACTTATATTTGTTTGTAAGTGTTATTTTCTTTTATTTTTCTCTATTTTTTTTTTTTTGATGATAAATAAATATCAAAATGGATTTCGTGCAATTAAGGTTTTTTATATTGAAAGGCAATAAAAATACTTAACAGTCTGATTTGTAAAATTGTTGGCTTTATAGAAAGCTTAAGAGCTTAAGCTGAAAGTCCATATGATGGGGTTTCGAGTCAATGCATTCATACCTCCTACCATTTTTTCTATTTTTAAACTTTATTACGATAATAAAATAATATACTATACAAACATATTCATCGATACTATTGAAAATAAAATATAATTTGTCAACCCTGGCTAAAAAACCCGTCTGCCGCTGATGACGATTACAAAAATAGAAAGTAAACTTACTTTTCGCATTCGACTCTTCAAGGCATGCTGCTCTGTAACTCGCTATATACAACTACATTGATTTAACTTTTTTTGACACCCGGGTATGGTGCGAAAAAAACATAGAACACGAGTGTGGACTTTCAGCTTTCAATGGAAACAGTATCTGTTTGATACTGGAAGAACAAGCTAATGACCTTTACTAAAAAATGTCTACAGAGAAGAAGAAAATAAGGCAAATTCACAATCGAGACAGTCTTATAATATTGGTTTTTTCGAATCGCTTAAAAGTTATAGTATACATTCCATTCGTATCTGAAAATCTCATCATTGTTATAACATTTTAAACTGTTGTATTCAAATATAAAGTCATAAGCAATAAATATAAGCTAAAATTTGTTTTTGGAACGATTTTCCGTCATCCCACGTCAAATTTGGTTTGTAAACAGACCGGTTTCGGCTATGTGCCATCTTCAGTGTTCTATTGAATACTAAATCGTTTTTCTTTTGTACGTTGTTACTTTTATAATTCGTTTGTATACCTAACTTCCTTCCTTGATCCCTTTTGTATTCTGCTCCCTATTTTTCTCTCTCGCCCGCTCTTTCTCTCTCTCTCTCTCGCCTCTATATGCTTTTGTGTGTCCCTACCTGCTACTTGTTTCTCTTACTATTATGTTTAATATTTGGTTTATAATCTGCTCTATTAGTTATCAGTTGTTTTATCCCTACGTAGGTAATAATCCGTAATTGTACGTTTCTGGGTAATTCTTTTGTCTTGTTCATTTTCTACTACGTTGCCTGGACTATTGTTTTCTTTTGTGTAAAAATATATACTGAACAAACAACACAAAAACATAAAATTTACGATGGAAGTGGAGGAGAACGAAAGGATAAACTACCTAGACCTAACGATTAGGGCAAACAAGAGCTTAAATAGAATTGAATACGAAATATACAGAAAACCAACCGCTACAGATGCAATAATACACAATTCATCAAACCATCCTCAACAACATAAGAACGCAGCAATTAGGCAATTAATAACGAGACTTGAACGAATACCCCTAACACGTGAGGCCTATATGAAAGAGCTAGGAATAATATACAACATAGCGGAAAACAACGGATATAAAAAAGACCTAGTTGACAAGATTAGACAGGATATCGAGGCAAGTAAGAAACGGAACAGAGAACAAGAAAAGAAAACCTGGGCTACCTTTACGTATATGGGAAAATCAACATACAAAATGGCAAAATTTTTTAGAAAATACAACATTAACACAGCATTCCAAACTAGAAGCAACTTGGGTAGAATACTGCAGAACAGAACAAACGAAACAGACTTCCTAGATAAACAAGGAGTGTACAAATTAACTTGCACATGCCAACACAGTTATATCGGACAAACTGGAAGAAAGATAAAAACAAGATTTCGCGAGCACATAAGAGACTACAACAAGAAACTGAGAGAACCAGGAATAACACCAGAATCGAATTTTGCAAACCACATATTCGACAACAAATGTACACCAGGACATATTAGAAAAACAGTTAAACTATTACATTTACAACATAAAGGACGGCGACTGGACGTATTAGAGAACATGGAAAGATACAAGCAAAAAATATTTGACGGAAGAATAATAAATGATCAAATAAACACTGCTTCAGACGTAATATTTGAACCGTTAAAATATTTTTACACAAAAGAAAACAATAGTCCAGGCAACGTAGTAGAAAATGAACAAGACAAAAGGATTACCCAGAAACGTACAATTACGGACTATTACCTATGTAGGGATAAAACAACTGATAACTAATAGAGCAGATTATAAACCAAATATTAAACACAAACATAATAGTAAGAGAAACAGGTAGCAGGTAGAGATACACAAAAGCATATAGATGCGAGAGAGAGAAAGAGCGGGAGAGAGAGATATAGGGAGCAGAATACAAAAGGGATCAAGGAAGGAATTATAAAAGAAATAGCGTACAACAGAAAAACGAGTTTGTATTCAATAGGACACTGAAGATGGCACATAGCCGAAACCGGCCTGTTTACAAACAAATTTGACGTGGGATGACGGAAAATCGTTCCAAATTCAAAATACCCCGTCGGAAGAAAAACACAATACTCTAAAATTTTTTCATTAAAAATATATTTTTAGGTCATCAGGTCTTTGCAACAAGATAATATATATTTTTTTTTGATATGTGTCTTTCAAACCGGAGTACTAAGACATGAAAAATCTTTACACGAGCAGCGCCTTTGTGGTAAAGTCCTTGCTGCCCCTAGCGGTGGAGAGAGCTTTTGATCATTCGTTAAAACAGTAAAGGATAATGCTACTTCCTCA
>OY101447.1:126476086-126537941 GCA_956483635.1 Panzeria rudis
ATATCTACTGGCAATTATACAGGACTATTTCCGAAATAGAGAGCTAGTTTATGATACTGATAAGGGTACTAGAAGACGAAAGATCATTGGTGGGGTGCCTCAAGGATCAGTACTTGGTCCACTACTGTGGAACGTCATGTACGATGGAGTATTAAGGTTAAACCTGCCGGAGAAGGTAAAGATAGTTGGATTCGCAGACGACATAGCGTTAGTATGTGAAGCAAAAGAGTTACTAGAGGCGGAAACCATTGCAAACGCCAGTATTCAGATCGTAAGGTCTTGGTTGAGATCAATGGGTCTAGCTCTAGCTGACCATAAAACAGAAGCGATTCTGATTAGTAGTCGGAAAAATAGGAAAACCATTAGGCTAAATATTGGCATGTGTAGCATAGAATCCAAGGAATGTTCAAAATACCTTGGAGACATGATTGACACTCGTCTGTCTTTTCATGAGCACTTGAAGTATATAGGGTCTAAGGCATCAAAAACCTGCTCAGCGCTATGCCGGATCATGCCGAATACAAGAGGTCCAAAATATCTGCAGAGGAGATTGCTCACCAGTGTAGTAAGAAGCATTATCTTATATGCATCCCCTATATGGTCAGGCTCACTGAAATACTCTACATATGTGAATCTGATATCCCCTGTGTATAGGCTGGCCGCTCTGCGAGTATGTAGCGCATTCCGAACTGTATCGGACGAGGCCGCCTTTGTCATTGCCGGCATGATACCCATCGAGCTAGAAGCCGTTTCGTACAGTACGAATGGTGTGACTGATATGTGTCTACGGAAGTGGCAAGAACGATGGACAGCGACTGACAAGGGAAGATGGACTTACTTACTGATACCTGACATTAGGGTATGGTTATCAAGAAGACACGGCGACTTGAACTTCTACATTACACAGTTTTTGACTGGACATGGTTGTTTTAGGTCGTACTTGTACCGTTTCGGACATGACAGTGTTCCGTTTTGTCCGAGTTGTGGTGGCAATGTCGTGGAAGATGCCGAACATGTGTTCTTCATCTGTCCACGATTTGATAGTGGTAGAGCGTATTTAGAAGTAGTCTTAGGGCGTAGTATTAGGCCGGACAACATCGTTCCAATCATGTTGGAATCTTTGTATAACTGGACGTATGTATGTAATTTTATAAAATTGGTTCTGTTGGAACTTCGTAGGTTAGAAGAGATTCGCAGAAGAATCCATGTAGTTTAGATTTAGGGTCTAGGACCTTTCCCACCCCGAGACGTATAGCCTTGCGGTAGTACCACGGGGAGCATTTGGGTCAGTGTGAAGGGGTGTTTTTAGCGTGTTAAAGTCTCGCACTTCTGGCAAACACCACCACTGCCAGAGTCTTTCGATGATTTTCATCCCACAAATAATAAAAAAAAAAAAAAAAAAAAACATACATACATACATGCATACATACATACATACATACATACATACATACATACATACATACATACATACATACATACATACATACATACATACATACATACATACATACATACATACATACATACATACATACATACATACATACATACATACATACATACATACATACATACATACATACATACATACATACATACATACATACATACATACATATATACATACATACATACATACATACATACATACATACATACATACATACATACATACATACATACATACATACATACATACATACATACATACATACATACATACATACATACATACATACATACATACATACATACATACATACATACATACATACATACATACATACATACATACATACATACATACATACATACATACATACATACATACATACATACATACATACATACATACATACATACATACATACATACATACATACATACATACATACATACATACATACATACATACATACATACATACATACATACATACATACATACATACATAGGCTGATAAACACAATACCCTTCTTTGCGTCGCGCATTCGGGTAAAAAGGATATAGTGAATATCAAAAACCATCAAATGAAAGCTCATAAAAAACTTACGGAGAACAATGATGCCAACTTTTTGGAGCAAAAAGCACAATGATATTTAAAAAAGGCACAAAAAAGCGTAATTTTAGTGCGTAAAAATTGTGATAAAAGCACTAAGTTGATTGTTAGGCTAACGTTATATTGATTGTTAAGCTAACGTTATATTCAGAAAGAATCAGGCATAATTAATATTCCAAGAAATAAGGAAAACATTGACATCAACTTAACTTTTCAACGTACATTTTCAGATTCCCGAAACTTATTAAAATCGCTATATCTTAAGAAAAATCATTTTAAAAAAATATATGTTCTGCTTCACTTTAATGTCTACCAAGACTACTTCGCAACAAAGTATAAAAATTATTATATCTAAAGTTATAGACAAAAATGAAGAAAAAGTTGGAAAAATTAATGGAATCTTCAATTGCGGTAGTTGGGAATAAAAATGAAGCTTAAAACAAAATTTGCTTTTCAGCTAATTATAGATCGCTGAACTCGAAATTGATATTAATTTATTTTTCTTACGAAACGTTTTCGAGATATAAGCGAAATAACTCATTACAACATCACGTTTTTCGTTTATATCTCCACAGAAAAAATTATCACCAAAAAATTGTCAAACAAAAGTTTGTCTAAAAATAAATTTTATTTTCAGTACATGTTCTTTACATAAGCAATGAATTGTTTGTTTGACTGTTATTTAGGACGCAAACACCAAAAACAACAAGAAAAACTGTATAAAAAAACAACTTCGATGAAAACACACACACACACAAGTAACAACAAAAACAATGATAGCAAAAGGAATGCGATTGTATCAAGTTTGTTTACTGATGATTTTTGAGTGAATCAATTCGTTAATGTCGTTCCCTTAATTCTAATTCCTTTTTTTAGAGTCCTTAGATAAACATTCAGACGTGAACACATTAAAGAAAGTAAATTTCAGAAATACTTACTGCCTGTTCGCCGATGTCGAAGCAGTTCTTTCTTTCGCACAAACTACATTTAAATTAAAATCAAATTAAAAAATTTGGTTATTGTTTTAAATGTAATTGTGCGAAAGAAAGAACTCCTTCGACATCGGCGAACAGGCAGTAACTGGATGATCATGGTGACATTTTGTTGACATATTACCAAAAAAAATCCAGTAAATATTTTTGTTTGATTAAGTAAACTATTTTGTTTAATATTTTCTAGTATTTTTAGACTGAATGTTTTATATATTAAGGCAAAAATATTGTTTGATATTTTTCAAAAAATACAGTAAATCTTTTGTTTGATTTAGTAAATTGTTTTGTTTACAATTTCTACATATTTTTATATAAATGTTTTATAGATTTAAGCAATTTGTTCACTGAAAAAAAACACGTTTTTTTCGATGAAATTGTTGAAATATTTTTGTCTATATTTAAGAATTTGTTTGTAGTTCCGTTTCTAGGCAAAATATTTACTATTTCATTGAACTCCTTTACAAAAAATGAAATTTAGTTTTTTCTGTATCGAAAACGGTTCGTAGGCAAAATAAATGAGTTTCAGATTCGGGGTCAGTAATCCATAATTTGCTTATAACACAGTTTTGTTTTGTGCTTCATTGCAAACTACTGTAATTGAAGATCCTGTTAATTTTTCGAACTAATAATTTTACCAATTCCGAGTTAAACAGTTTCGGTAGATATGAAATTGAACAAAAACATATTCGTATATATTTTTGAAATTTTTAAAATTGATGGTTTTTAAGATATAACAATTTTAATTTTGAAAATTCAGTTAATTTTTGTAATGTTTGTGTATAACTTTGGGAATAATAATTTTACCACTTTGGGCCTAAGTAGTCTATGTAGACATGAAAATAAACATTAGCATATCGTCACAGAAAATTCAAAAAGCCCTAGCTAACATTTTAAGAGCTTACAGGAGAAGCATAAAACTTGCTTAAATTAAAAATATATTGACAATTAATGCACAATTTACAATAAACATATAAACTTAAATTTGTTGGTCCTTTTTTACTTATTTTGTAAAAATTTGCCCCAACTGTAAATATATTTCTCATTTAAACAAGTTTTTTGCTTCTCCTGTAAAACTTTTAATATGTTAGATGGGGCTTTTTGCATTTCCTGTGACAATATACTCTTTGGAAAATTTTAAAATTGTCCTTTTTTAAGAAATAGGGATTTTATTTATGAAAATTTTGATTATTTTTCTAATTTTTATCTATAACTTTGCATATAGTCATTTTACCACTTTAGGACTATGAAGTCTATGGTCTATGAAGATATAAAAGTGAACAGAAACATATACATTTTTGAAAATCTTTAAATTGACATTTTTTAAGATATAGCGATTTTAGTTTTCGGATCTAAAAATTAAAATTTTAATGTGGTCCGAAAATCTTTTGTATTACTTCGTTATGAGGTCTTATTACCTTTCAAATGGTATCTTACTGACCGCTGTAACCCATATATTTCTTGAGATATTTGTTATTATGTAAGTAAAGTTTTAAATTAAATTTTTAAACATTTATCAGATTTATTCATTTAAATATTCTCCCAATTTTATTTTAAATCTCGATGACGGTATGTCTCCATAACTAGATGACCCAAGAACATAACATTTTATATCCGTGTTTTTGTTATATTGAAAAAGGTCCATTACCGAGTTTCATTAAAATCGAAGAGGGTGAGGTCCACACCCTTTTCTTTTCTTTGTTTTTAGTTGATTTGAGGTGGAATAACCCAATCTACTTATTCACATATAAGCAGTGTGACCATATTAGCTTTTTTCAAGCTAAATTTAGCTTTATTTATTTTTATTTAGCTTTAAGTATTACATTTAGCTTTTAGTTCTTTTTAAACTTTTTTCCAAAAAATGGATTTGGCTTTTTCAAAAATCGTTCAAACTATAAAAAGAACCAGATGTTGCAAAATTCAAAAATATCACGAAAATAAAATCCTTGGATTTAGAAAAAAATCAAGAAAATTTGTAACATCGAAGAAGTAGTAAAGTCTAGAGGCTGGTACTCTGTTCAACATTTCACGCGTAATGCTGTCAAAATACATATAAAAAATTGGCATGGATTAATCATGAAAAAATGTTGCAGCAGTAGTATGCTGTTCATATTGTAAAAAATATATGAAATGTATCTGCAACATTTTAAACAAGTATGCGAAATAATATGAGCGACATTTTCAATAACAGCTGACTGCCCAACCACATTTTGTTTACAAGCGTAAAACAATGTATCATACTTTCAAGGGATAAAAACGACAAATTACACAAAATCGTGGGATACATGACATTGTTTACACGTCAAGTTTTTCGTATGAAAAAAAAATCAATGTTGCACAACATATTTTGAATAGAGTACTATGCTGTACTATGGTACTGACTAAAAGCGCCAAAAATATAAAAAAATCGGTAAGTGTTTTTGTAATGATTTTGCCAAATATTTGTAAAATTAAAAAAAAAAATTTTAAATATTATATAAGAAAAGTGTAATTTTGAACCTACCTCATAACAGCAATGGGTGTAATTGTGAGCCTCATAACAGCAAAGGGTTAATTTTTCCAAAAAAAAAAATGTTTAATATAATTTGACATTAAGAGCACACTCGCCCATTTTCAGAAGAATCAGTACAAAATTAGCAAATTTGGTGAATGGCTCAATTTTGCAATATATGAACTTTAAGCTTAAAGGCGCACGGCTTAGAGTTGTTGGATTCATCTAAAATTTTCACCATACCAGCTTTAGACTAAGTATCACAATAATTCGCCTGGGCTTTTACGAAAATCGAAAGTTTAGTTACCTCCATATATACTAATGCCACTCTAACGTACATATGTAGATGTCATTTAAAACCTGTAATATATCGGAGTTATGAAAAAATGTTCTCAAAAAGGAAGTAACAAATTTAGCTTTACTTTTTTCCTTTATATAATTTTTTTTGCTCTTTAAAGCTCTATTTTAACGTGATTTAGCTTTATATTATATAGAAATCTAGTCACACTGTCCATAAGTAATTATAACAGTACAGTGACCACAAAGAGAGCATTATGTGGGCGAATGAGCAACTAAGTATGAGTGATATTTGATTTACTTTATTATTGTAAATAGCGGTTATGCTTTATTTAATAAATACTTTTTAGTGTTGTAGTTCGTGTATGCATATATGATTCAATTGAAACTGTGTATTATAATGCGAAATTATACACATGTAATAATATACATGTTTATAATTTCCATCTGCTTATGTTGTCATTGTAATTGCGCTTGATTAAAAATATACACAGTGATAGTGGCGTTGATCTCTTGCTGTGAAAAAATTTGATTTATGTGTGTTCGTGTATGAAAATAACTTTTAAAAAATTTACAAAAAAAATAGCTAAGGAGCAATATATCACGTTCTTTTAAAATTACGCAGTTCAGGATGCAGCTAGTGCATTAATTTTTGGTATTTCGTTATGCTGCTTTGACTTTTTTTATAACATCCAAAAAATCATTATTTTGAACATACATATTTGCTTATTTTTAATCCAAAGTGATTACTATAGGCTAAAGTTCGTAACGTTATATTTGGCAACAACTAGACATGGTCAATATTTCAAAGAACAAGAGAAAATTCCACTGCTTATCACCACTTCTTAGGTGATTCGGTTGAATGTGATCGCAAATCTTATATACGTGTACGTTTGAGTCTCATTTCAAGCGTAAATTTTGTGTCTTTTTGTTTACTTGTGTAACTAATAGAAATATGAGAAAGTAGAGTTCATATTGCACACCTCATAAGCGAAGCGTTGTGGTGGGTACTACTCTCACTTCGCGCGAAACTACTGATTTTTCAAACATAAAATGGCTCTATTATTATGATATATTGCACTTGTAAAAAATATATACACACACATATTAAGCAAAAATACTATTTTTAACGCTCATGACATTTTTAATGTCATTTTTATTATTTAAACTAATTAAGAAACAGTTTAAAAAAGTTCTGCTTTCGACGTCCATTTGTCTGTATGTACGGATCCTGTATATGGTCACGATAACGACCGAAAGACTTCACTAATCGAGTCCTTTTTTTACGCTTCAGTATAATTAGGAATAGAAGCCTATTTAATTTCGCGGTCTAAATGAGATTATGAGCTGTGCACTTTTGGATTTTCCAAACTATTATAGTTTAAGCTCATTCAATGTATCCTGAAATAAAACTATACATTTTGATATCTTAAAATTTTTTGTATTGAGCGTTACATTTCACGGTTGTTCTAAAAATGGTTTTTGCGTAAAAATACATCTACTATCTAAAAACAAAGAATTGTAATAATCATAGGACGAAATTAAAAGTCATGACAACTTTTTCAATTTTGACTTGGATTCACATGGAAAAATAAAGAATTTGCATCGTTTAAAGTGATTCTTTGCAAACATTTATACATGAGCGAAAAGAAGGCTAACTCTTCTTTCAAATAAGACTAATTTTAATAAAATCGAATAAGAATGTTATAAGTTATGTGAATTTCAAATAATTACACAGTGCAACAGTCCAAAAAAACACACGGACTAGACAGTATAGATTCGATTGTACTACCACGGGGTAGTATAACCCTATTCTTAGCTTGGCGAATTTGGTGACCAATTTCGTTTTGTGGACCTCCAAAGTTTTGGAAAATCAGCTGGCCCTCAGAAAAAGTTGTCATCAGTTTTTGGCCAACAGCTAATTCAAACTTGGAGATATCGCTTAACTATATATGGCAATAATGTAGCCAAGAGTTCGCTAAACAGATTTTATTGCCATTTTATGCCAAAAAAAAACAATTTTTTCGTGCACTTTTATTTAAAAAATTAAGGAAAATTTTTTTCACTTTTTCCAGATTAACTTACAGGAACTCGTAATTTTTTATTAACAATATTTGGCAAAGTTGTAGCTACGGTAAGGCTGAACAACTTTTGTGAACATGTCAATACAATCTGAATGTATCTGGGCACCCTAAACAGCCCAGAAAAACTAATTTATACCTTAAAAGTTTTCGTTTCTTACGAGTTAGGCTATATTTATGTTGAATTTTTTTACTTTCTTTGTTATTGTTCCACTTCTCATGTTGCTGATCTTAGTATTTACTATTTTTTATTGTTTGTTGTTGTTTTGCCATATATTGGTAGTGAAAAATTTGGAGTCCCTATAAGTTATGCTAAAAAAGTGAATAAAATAATTTTTTTTAAAATTGTTTTTCAAAGAAAGTACAGGAGCATATTATTTTGCTGGGCACAAAATGTTAGTGAAACACAACATAACTCAACAGAAAAGTATGCACTTGAATATACTATTTTCAAAAAAAAAAATTGTTTTAGCATAAAAAAATAGTGATAAACTAAAATTTTTAAGGTAAAAAGTGGTCTGTGTAAGATATTAGAGTGCCTAGATACGTTCAGATTGAATTGATATTTTCCCAAAAGTTGTTCAGCTCTACCGTAACTATAAGTTTGCCAAATATTGTTAGTGAAAAATTACAAGTCCCTGTAAGTTATTCTAAAAAAAAGTGAAAAAACAACTTTTTCCTTAATTTTGTCAACAAAAAGGTCACGAAAACAATTTTTTTGGCATGAAATGTTAAAAAAATTTGTTAAACAAACTCTTAGCTACATTATTGCCATATATAGATAAGCGGTATTATAAAGATTGAATTAGCTGTTGGCCAAATACTGATGACACCGTGTTTTGAGGCCCCACTGAATTTCAGAAACTTGGGAGGTCCATAAAAAAAATTGGTCACCAAATGCGTTAAACTGAGTATAGGGTTTTACTACCCCGTTGTAGGACAATCGAACCTGTACTGTCCAGTTCTTGTGTTTTTCCAAAAGTCTTTATTTGTCGCATAGTATTATTCGCAGCAAAATACGGCATATCTAATATATTCTTCGAAAATATAACAACCCACAGTTCAAAGAAAACCAGAAATTTGTAAACTGATATTGTTTTTTGTCCTTTATACTCTTCAGCTGCTGATAACTTTTTTTAACGTCCTAACATTTATACATAAATTATATTTAAAAAAAAACTTTTTTACGTAACGCTCAATACATTTTTATACGAATTTAATATTTTTCAGAACACACACTATATTTTGAATTCAATACAATTCAGATGTATAATCTTCGATGGATTTCAACATAAGGTCCTTAGTTATTCACAAAAAAAATTTCAATTAAATTAAGAAAATATGGATAAAAATCAATACATTTTTTTGACACAAAAGATGATTGATTGGTGTAATGTTTTGCAATATAATGTTTAAATTCAAGTGCTTTTAACCACATGCTTCCTGGCCTGTTCTTGTCCAATGTTTTTCCTTCACAAAACTCTTAAATATTTAGAAGTAAAAAAACTGTTATTTTAGTGTATGTTGTTAATGCAATTTTAAGAATTAAGCTGACTAAGGAAGCGTACTAAAAAAGCGTAACGCTCAAAACACAAGACAGTGGACAGCAGCAATTAAAAAAATTTTATAATTTCTAATATTTTTCAAAAATTTTATGTGTGAAATAAGAGAAGCAAATGCAAATATTCTAAGACCGAATCGAAGGGTATTTATAAAAAGCTAGCCTAAAAGAATTTTTTAAATATGCGATTTAGATAAAAGTCGGTGAGGCAAAAGCTGTTGGAAACTTCAAAGGCAACTACTTTTTAAAAGAATTTTTTTTTAAATACTATATTTATTAAGTTATGAGACATAAAAGCAGAAGAAGAGCATGGTGGGCGTGTGACACACCTTAATCTCAACTGATTGACATGAACATATTTTTAGGATAATTTTTTATAAATACCCATCGATTTGGGGTATGAGACTTGAATATAAATTTGATGTTTTTACGATTATTCGACTGCCCCACAGTCCACCATACAAATATGAGCTCATATTGTGTCCATCATATTTTTACATCATTTATTAAGAGAGGAAAACTATTTTATTTTAACAATGCCAAAATAGTAAATCCTAAAGGTCAATACATCCTCTTATCAGTGTTTATCTATTTACTTGTTTTTATTCCACTTTTCAGGTTGCTCTCCATTTGTTAGGAATATTAACTATTTAAACGAATTGTTGACTAAACATTTATACCAGAAAGTAGCTTTTCCAATTAAGCTCTACCCGATTTTCCGGTGAAATGAGAAACATTTTGGAGACATATTTTTATGTTTAATATAACTTCTCAAAATTTACACTTTTCGCAATTTATAGATACACAAGAAGTTTAATAAAAAATTTAATAGTTCTTACTTTAATTAAAAATGATAATAATAAATAAATAAAAAAAAAAACTTTTATTTGCCGGCGATTTTTCCATTAACAGCTTTATCCATTTTATTCTGACATTTTTCTCTTCCGCACATTAAAAGTTTTCTCGCGTACAAACACAGTTTTTCATGGATGTACCCCGTAGGCCAAGTTTTCGAGTAATCATCGATGCATGTGCGAAACAACTATCTATCACCGACGGCAAATTGACGACAGCCCAAGTCAAATATTGACGACTTTCTCGAACAAAAGGCACAAAAAAATAGTTGATGACATCGTTGGTAATGTGCTACTAAAGTTGTCTTCAATGAATAATAACAAAATTTAAAAATATAATAATCGAATCGAACCCACAACCTCCACATTTATAGGCTGCTTTATAGGCAACAAATCATTGATTGTACTGCAGACAACATCGATGAAAATGTCGTCGGCAAAAAGTGGGACTACAGAGTAGCAACATACAACATACATGTACAATTTAAATAGTTTAACGGCACGATAATCTTTAATTACATTCTTTTTTATTTTTGTTGTTTTTATTCGACAATAAAACAGATAAACAAAAGAAAAGCAAAAACTTAATAAAATCGAAGTAAATAAAATAAAAAATAAATGATATGTTTAAATTCAAGTGCTTTTAACCACATGCTTTCTGGCCTGTTGTTGTCCAATATATTTTGTGAAGTTTTTCCTTCTTTAAATGAAAAATAATGTTGTAAAAATTTTCGATAATGTGTTTATTTTGTATCGATTTTTATCTTTTACTTATATTTTGGTTCAATATTGTTTTTTAACCGACTTCGAAACAAGGAGAAAGGTTATCAATTCGTCATATATTTTTTTATGTTCCTTGAAAACTCCGTCATTTATGAAGCGATTTCAGATTTTTTTCTTTGTTTGAAAGAATGTACTTCCAGATTGGTCTCGTTGAAAAATGGGCAGGCTCACGCCCATACAAAGTAAATACATATTCCTTTTCTACTACTTCTACTCAACCGATTTTTATGAAACTTTGCACACAGATTAAGTATCTCTTTGAATACTGCACCATAATTAAAAAAGTGGGCAGTGCCACGCCCCTGCAATATAAATATTCATTTGCAACAACTTCTACTAAACCGATTCTTATGGAATTTCGCATACACCTTTAGCTATCGTTGCAATACAATATTATGTTTAAGAAAGTGGGCGGTGTCACGCCCATAAAAAGTAAATATGAATTTTAGATACTTCTACTGAACCGATTCTTATGAAACATTGCATACACATTTAGTTATCATTAAAATACAAGACTGTAGTTAGAAAAGTGGGCAGCGCCACGCCCATGAAAAGTAAATACTCATTTTAGCTACTTCTAGTTAACCGATTCTCATGAAACTTCACAAACACATAATTAGTTCTCGTAAAAGTACAAAATGATGATAAAATATGGGGGTAGCGCCACACCTATTTTATAGTAGGTTTTTTTTACAAGAATTATTTTTAATTCTTCTTATAACTTTCATACATTTGTAATTGAACAATATCAATAATTATAAAGAGGAAATATATACACGTGACGATTCGTGAGTTTCAAAGATATTAATAAAAGTAAAAAAAAAAAATACGCAGTAGCATTGTGAAAACCGATTTATGAAAACAAAGTTGCAGCCGCGAGTGAAATATATTAAATTTTAAGTGATATTTATTAAAATCAATAGAGACTTCGATTCAGAATTTTTCAAGTTGAAGTTGGTCGCAAAGTTTATTTTACCATCAATTGTAGTTTTTTTCCTTATTTTTGTTTATGCTATTTACTTTATTTCTATTTCTTTCTTTATTTCACACCAATCCACAGTGGTTCCGATTGGGTATAAAAGGGTAATAAATCTGTATCTTTGAAACCTTCAATCCGATTAAGAAACGATATATGTAAAAATTATAGAGGAGGACCTAAGTTTTAAGAATGCTGAAAAGCACGATGACTTACAGGGTGCCAAAGTTGACTACGTCGGGTATGAAAAACCTAGTAACTTTTACAAATTTATCCGATTTTAGTGAATTTAATTTAATTGTAAAGTTTATGAACATATCAAGAAAATACGCTTTATTTCATTAAGATATCTTTAATATTTTCAAAGATATTTGGCTTTGAATTTTAAAATGTTGGCTTTTGGCCTCGACTTAAATAGCTACGGTAAGTTGAATAAAAAAGGGCAGAAAAAAAAACCATTTACGCACTCCACTATTCATAAACTTTAATGGGTTTTCAAGCTGGCAACGATATAATTCAAAAGCGAAGTTCATAAGTTCCTAGTTATGAAGCCAATAAGGTTTTCCATGCTCGAGCTAATCCATTTTGACACCCTGTAGCTCACCATGCGTTTCAACAGGCTGCTCCAAATTCAACATCAACATCCTTAAAGGTTAGTTCCTTCTCTATGGTTTTTACATACATCGTTTTGTAATCGGATTGCAAGTTTCAAAGATACAAATCCATTATCCTTTTTTCCAATTTTCAGCCACTGTTCTGTGTGGCGTAGTAGCAGCGTTGCCAATTTAGCATATTTAATGCTAGATCTAGCATTTTTTGAACCCATCTAGCATGAAATAATTGCTTTTAGCATATAGCCTATTTTTCAGCATTTTTCCAAAAATTATTTAGCATTTTTTGCGTGTGAGTTTTTATGTTTTACTTTAATTTGTAGCTTATTAAATGTAATGTTCCCAAGGAAAAGGGACCTTATTGAGGTTCAAAGTTTATACATTTTTAAAAATTTTCCTAAAATATGATTCAGAGTTTTCCGTATTTTTTGTAATTCCCATCAATCAATCTAGTTTAAATCGATTGTAAAATGCTCAGTATATGTCTTAGCAGCGTTGTTAACTTTAACCTTAAATTTACCTAAACGTCTGCTTTAGGTCTACCTGTAAAGTTTGGCCCTTTTTCTGTAGAACACCACATATAACAATGTTTCATTTTCGATACAAAAACGCGAAAGAACAACATTGTATATATTTTCAAAACATGCAACAGTGTTGTCTTGTATTAACTTTAGTAGAAATGGTAAGTAACACTTATTAAAATAATAATGGAAATGACTTTGAAGATGACTGCATATTTTGATATATCAAGAATTTCGTTATTTCTTGTATTTTACATGAAAATTGTAAACATGAAAACCCTGGTCTTTGTACAACTTTTCACAGAAGTTTTTTTTTTAAGAAAACTGCGTTATGTTGTATTAACCAAGGGGCGGGCCACACTGTGTAGGGCCTGACCCTACACAGAAAAAAATAAGTTTCGTTTTTGATAACAAAAATCCCGGTATTCAATCATTTTTTTTTTCAAATTTCCTGTGATAAAGAATTCCCCTATATTGATAACAAAATTATTTCAAAATAAAAATATATATATAAATTAAAAAAAATGTTGACATGGCTGGAATACGAACACGGGCTTTCCGGACGTAAAGCATACACTCTATAGCTGAGTCATATCCCATTTATTTTTTTATGGGATACAACTTGTTTTAAGTACTTATGTATAAAAAGAAAAGAAATAACCGGCATGGAAAAGAAATACTTACAACGAAATATTTTATTATGTTAAAGATAAATGTTATTGAAATTCATATTTTTTTAATAACATGGTTTTATTGAATATAACTCTTGTCTATTTTTTTCTGTAACCATAAAGTATAATAAAATACTAAATGCAATTACAAAGTATAATAAAATACTAACTTTGTATGCACGGTGTAATCTTATATCATGCTAACTTAGGGCTGTCATACGTCCTGGTTTCCAGGATTGTCCTGCTTTTAGACAAATTGTCCTGGTGTCCTGGTCCACTCTTACATTGTCCTGGTTTTTTGATACAGGTCAATGCAGACAAAAATTTAATATCTGCTGATTTTTGTTATGAAAAGAGGTTAAGCTTTCTTTTTTAACGCTGTTTACATGAAGCAATTTTACCAGCATTTCGTCACCTTATTATTGGTTTGACCCATAAATATAGGAAAAATCATTAGAAAGCTGCAAACCAATAATAAGCTGACGATTTGTTGCCTGGGGCCAGGCTTGCTAAATGATTTTGATCAAAAATCTGCACTTATCGTGGAAAAAGTTGTCATTTTCGGCACTTTAATGCGAAAAATCTTCAAGGAAATCGGCAGTTTTCGTGGTTTTATTAATTTTTATTAATAAAAAAACAAAAAATAGCAATCGCCAGTAATTTCATGTGGTTTATAAACATAAATGCATAACAAAAAAATAAAATGATAAATGATTTTCTGAATGAATAATATTAGTACCAAAACAATTGGTTTTATGAGTTTCAAATAATCTGTAGAATAAAGAATTCCTTCTAAAGTGTAATTTTCTAAGGAACATCGAAATTTAGTTTAGTTACCCACGTACAGAAGAGTGTGCTATTAATTGGGAGGTCGCAGGTTTGATACCTACCAAGACTCGGGTGTTTCTGCAGAAAAGCTCAAAAAGGCTTAATCAGTATGTGCGTCTGTTAAATTGACGAAGCTAAATATTTGTCCGATATTTGCAGACAAATGTGTGAGAACCATAATTTTTTTAAAAAATTCTGCTAAGACTGGAAAAGCAGTTGTGGAATCGCCTCGCTTTATTTTAGAAATTGTTTGCCAAAAATTATATAAATTAATTTCAGTCTTTTTGAATATTTGTTCAAATACAAGAACTTTCAGCCAATAAAATTCTGAAAATTCTAATAATATCAAAAATAGTGCTGCTTTTTTTTCTTCATTACGATATTTGTATTTATAAAACTTAGTGATTTACAGTTACCATCAAAAGCAAAGTTTTCGTATGAAAGTGAGCATTTCTTATAAAAATTTACACAAAGCCTTGAGCTTACGTCTTTCAACTACTCAATGAAATAAACACAGGTCACCTCGCCAGCCCATGTGCTTATTTTCGCCCCTCGTAATTATAAATGAATTTTTTATTTTTGTTTATTGTTTTTTATGTATGATTTATATGTTAAGTTTTGTATCTATTGTTTAATTGCTGGACTTCAATTTTGATGAAAAATTTGTTAGCATTTTTTTCAGCATATTTTTTAAAGCATATTTTAGCATTTTTTAATCAAATTCTAGCATTTTTTCCTCATTAGGTTTTGGCAACACTGCGTAGTGGACACACGAAATGAATATTAATCATACGTATAGTATGACAATCTGCTGCTACTCCTCCTGTACACTTACAAATTAATCTCAAGCAAAAAAAAAAAAATCTGTCTTATTAAAATTTCAAGGTTATATATTTCTACATACTTATTCGTACGTTTGTCAAAGTTAGCACACATTCTTAAGTACATATTCACATTGTAACTTATTTCTGTATTTTTGTCTTCAGCTACTACTCGTCCACCCTCTTCTATTTTTTTTTTGTGTTGCCGTAGAAGAAAATTATTTTTGTTTGTTTTCATTCAGCCTTTTGCCAAGTGTTTGTTTGGGTAAAATTTAATT
The DNA here is from genome assembly GCA_956483635.1 of Panzeria rudis. Taxonomy (NCBI): domain Eukaryota; kingdom Metazoa; phylum Arthropoda; class Insecta; order Diptera; family Tachinidae; genus Panzeria; species Panzeria rudis. The sequence goes on from OY101447.1 coordinate 126,491,911, forward strand.
TATTTGTTGGTTTCTTTCTTTAAAAGGAAAAGTAGACAAATAACCTGAATAAAATGTTATAAATGTAAAATTATTGCAAAGAAAACGTACTAGTTACAGTAGAACTAATCATATAGTATACAAAATTTTTATATAAATGAAAATAGTTCAGAATTGAGTTAAAAAAATCTGTTTTTGTAATACCAACTTTACACGATGAAATATTTAATGAAATTTTCTATATATGGGTATTTCCACAGCAATGTCCACTTTCTGTCCCGTTCGATACCAAGAAAGTAAGCTTGTTTTTCAGAACTATGTGGACGGACTACACAAATATGCGAAGAAGTATAAAAAAAAATTGCGTTGTTTTGAAAAATTTTCTGTGGAAATGCCCATATATATATCACGAAAAATAGAGCCGATAAAAAATAGGAGTGCAGATTGGCGTTTAGCGGCCCAAATAACTAAAGAAACAACTTCAAATTCTAGAGAAAGTTTACCGACATTTTTAAATTTATTTACTTTTTTATTTTATTAGATATGAGCTATTTGATATATTGCTGTTTAGTTTGACAGATATGTGATTTAGATGAAATTCGATAAGGAAATAGCTGTTGTTTTTAGAATAATTTTTTTTGTAAATACTATATTTCTTATGGTATGACATATAAAAGTAGAAAAATATCATTTGCTCAATCTTTGGTGGGGTGCGACACGCCTTAATCTCAATTGACTGACCTGAAAAAATTTTTTAGGACAGTTTTTTTATAAATACTAATCGATTTGGGGTATGACACTTGAAGAAATCCAAATTTGATTTTTTTTACGACCACTCAATGTCTGTTTTTTTTTCAAAGAAACTGTTGTTGTATTTTTTTATAATTCTAAGCAAAAGTTCAGTTCGCTCACGAGCATTTGTGGTGGGTCCCTAATTTGTGATTAACGTTATAGTTGTAAGCTTCTAGAACGTAGAGAAAAAACATAGTTGCGGCATGACTGCGTCTACTGTATTATTGTTGTGACAACTAATGTATAGTTATGGAAAATAAACTATGACTCGCAAATAACTCACATCTGATCAAAAAAAGGGAGTCAAGAATGACCCAGCAAAAACTTTTGTAATTTTTGTAATCGATAGTACTTTAGTAATGGACTACAAAGTAATGAGTGGTACTTATTTACCTTATTACTATGCTTAAAATTAGAACTACTACTTAGTTTTTAATAAAATTAGTACGTATTTTTATCATTAGCTGAAAGTAGCTATAATTTGTTGATATATATTAATAAAATAAGTAGACATCCACTTTTTGAGTCAACATGTGTTTGTATATGATAACTAATTTTTGTCGCTTAAACTTGTAAGTCAGCAATAGCTGAGTGGGCAAAGTTCTTGTTTTCATATCTGAACGAGCCCAGGCTCGTGTGGAGACACTTTGTTTAATTATCAATTTATTAATTTAAGTAGTTTTTGTATTTTTATTTTATAAAAAATAAAATAAATTGTTTTAGTCGTTTTCAGAGTTTTGATAAAAAATATAGATGTTTTATTGTTTCTATATTCGTATCCCAGGTGGGTAAAAAAAATAAAAAAATAAAATAAAATTAAACAAATATAAATAAACCATAATCGGGTGTGTTCTGTATTCCATGCGGAAGTAAAATGTGCGGAGTTTGCAAAGCCTTGTTGTTGCAAATTATTGTTTACAACAACAATGCTTTGGTAATTTCGCACATTTTAATTTCGCATGGAATGCAGAACACACTCGAATGTGTATAAATTTTTTTTACGTTTAAATTTGGTTATTTGACTACTTATTTTTTAGCTTCAAGTAAGCCAAATAATAACTAGTTAATTGCTGTGAAATTGTAAATATTTGTAAGAGGTACTTCTTATTTTTGTGGACTTCTCAAATAAAAATAAGTAGTTATCGAGTCAAGTTGTAAGTAGTTACGACTTAAATCCTCATATACTTTTTTGCCTACCAGTAAGCAAAGTTTTTTCTGGAGACTCTTCCAGATGAGTCGCGGGTAAGGTATACCATTTTCTCCCGACAAAAGTATCTTTTATCATCAGAAAATTTGTGCTTTTTTAATACCGCAGAAGAGTCGAAAAAGAATCGAATTCGATAAAAATTAAACAAAATTCTGGCTGGGTACCCAGCTAGCATTTTGTACCATAATCGAATCTTTTGGGAATCAGCTTCACGGGCAAAATAGCCGCATACGAGCTAATTTTTGGATCATATATGATACTTTCGTTGTGAGAAAGTGGTACCCTACAAGTGAAGCATCTTCACTGAAAGAATTTCGCTTCATAAATACAATAAAACAATTTCGATAGATTTTTTCATAATTCTAATGAAATATTTCTCAATTCTAATTAAATTTTACAAATATACTAATTGAATTTCATGAAAATATTTCATTGGAATTGCTTCATTAGTTTTCATAGTTTCGTTAGAAAATTTCATTGGATTTATGACATGAAACATTTTGTCATTTTATATGTTTGATGTTTTGTACTCTTTCTGATTATTTAATCACTCATAGACACATTGTTTTGACAGCGCTGTTGGCTGAAGTAGTTAAGAAATGGCCTATAAAGCGAATGACGAGAATCAAGAGCCTGAATTCGATACTGTTAGCGGTCATCAATATTAAACTTTTTCTGATGTGCATTGATGTCTATCGTACGTGTTTGTAGCATGGAATTGTTAATACATTAAAATTAGGGATGTAACGAATACCGATACCGATACCGATATATCGGCGATACTTCAGATTTTCCGATACATCGGTATCGGCGATATTTTACTGCCGATACGACGATACTTTTAAACATTTTTTCAGAGTTTTTTTTTTAACAAATAATTTATTTTTGTTCGATTTTACCATGAATTAAATACACTTCGATATTTTTTAAATCTTATTAATATCAATTTTAAAAATTAATAATATTTGATGCTGTTATTTTGTAAAAAAATTATTTATTTTTTGTTAATTTTACCAAGAATTCAAATTCAAGCCGTTGTTTTTTAAATCTTATTCCAGCAAAAAAGAGATACTCCAAAGAAGTCATGAAAATGTAGACTTCGCGATCTGGAAGTATTGCAAATTTGGATAATTTCTAATTACTTTTACATATCCTTGCCCTTGCAAGAAGTTCTGTTTTTCGATTACCAATCACCGAATTGGAAGCGATGCTAGGACAAATTTCTTTTTCGGTATTCTATAATGATTTTTCCTTAAGGAAAAAGGATAAAAAAGTACCCATTTTCACAATTTTTTTTATGCGAATTTAAACTCAGAACTGTATTTTCATGTAAATTTAAGTGAATAAATATAAACTTAGAAGTCTTTCAATAATTAAGCTATTAAGTTATTTAGATCAATATTAGTTGATAAATGTCCTTTAAAAAATTCGATTTTTTAAAAAGCATGGCGAGTATTTTTTTAAATTATAAAGGAATTAAACAATTTTTCTTGCTTTTCTACTAATTATCTGCATATTTTTAATATAGATTTGTTGGAAGCAAAGAAAATGTAGCTCCTTAAAAATTACTTCCAATGTTTTATCAATTTTAAATATTCTCTCTTATAATGTAATTTTGTATAATAAAAAATTGCTCTTGAGTTTTGTTAATCTAAACTTGAACTCAATTTCAATATTAGTATCGGTATCGGAATCGGTATCGGCGATATTTATTTTTAAATATCGGTATCGGTATCGGATCGGCAAAACGGCGTATCGTTACATCCCTAATTAAAATAGCCAATAAAAGAGATAAGCTAATGAGGCTACTAAGTAATGTAATAATTTCATGAATAATGTAATAATTCAATGAATAATTAATTAATAATTCAATGAATAATTTCATTAAAATAATATAAGAATACAAATGAAACAATGACAGAATTTCATTAAAATAATTTAAAAAAATTCATTAAAATAATGAAATCGTTTCATTAAAATAATGAAATCGTTTCATTAAAATAATGAAAAATATTCATTAGCTTGGTGAAGTTATTACAATCAATCAATGAAATTATTTCATATATTTAATGAAATTTTCATTAGAATAGTTTTAACGAAACTTGTTTCATTCATCCAACGAAGCGTAACGTTGGTTAAGTTTTAATGAAGTTTTTCATTCGATTAATATCGAAATTTACAGAATTTATGAACAAAATTCTTTCAGTGCAAAAGCATCATTTATGAAACAATTTTCTGACACATTTTTGAGAAGTTTTATAAAAAACGGGACGAATAAACAAAAATTCTAAATATTTTATGTAAATGTTGTACGTATTGCTTTGTGGAAAGTAAATAAGTGTACCGTTATAAACAGAAGCAACAGCATAACAAGAAATTCTTAATCGGCCAGCTGAGCCAAATATAATTTCAGAATGATGATAAAAAATTCACATGATCTTTTTGCGGTTTCCTTTCATTTTGCTTCTGTAGTTTTAAGAAATCATTATTTGATAAAATGGATGAATCATATGTGAATCCTTTTTCAATCGCCCAAGTGATAAATCAGCTGTTAATCATCAAAACTGATCTGAGAAGACTCCTTTAGCTGATTTTTGCAAAAACTGATCTCTCGAATGCTAGCAGGGAATGTGTACGTGCATGAGCTTTTGCAATAAGTATGTGTTAGTAAATTTGAGAAACTTAGTGAGTGTGTGCGTCACACAGTCAATGGCGTATGCAAGCAAAAGAGTGCTTTTTGACAAGTACTATGCAATTTATAACAATAAAATGACAGTTGTTTTTGGATTGTTGTACATCTTGTATAAATGGGTGTACCTGATAAGCATGCGGTGATAGTGTCCAAGAAATATATATTCTTTTACCGATTTCTTGGACTCGAATTAACGAACATTATTATTGCATAATAATTGAATTTCAATCAATTATGAAAATGCAAATAAGTCATACGCCCAGTGTAAGGAGTAGTATGAAGTATTTAGCGTAACACTTTTCTAAAGTTTCATTTTGTTAACAAAATATCAAAGAATATATTTTCTAATAAACAAACGAACATGTGCACAACGTAAACATGCACGTTTGTAAGTTACTTTTTATTTAAGTGCATTTCGAGTATAACCAATAAAAATATAACACAACAATTTATTAACACATTTAGAAAGAAAGAAAGAAAGAAAGCTGCTACAAGCATAAAATTCCAACACACAGACACATATTTACGTGATACATATAAGGAAATCATACGTAAAAAGAACTCCTTAAATAAACAACGGCTTTGACAACAACAACAGCAGCAACAACTAGCAGATAACAAACAAAAACACGAATAACAACATTTATTATTGATAGAAAATGTTCAGCTTTACTGGAAATAAAAAATACAATGATTCTTCTTTTCCTTTAAGGACTATGAGTGTGTATGTGTATTGATTTGTAAGTGTATTGTTTGAACTAATGTGTATTTATATGAATGTATGTCTTTATATACATTTTGCATGTTTATATTACACTTTATATTGACATTAAAATAACAATACAATTTGGTATTTAGTTTTCACATCTATTTAAACAGTAGCTAACAAAAATGCTGGTCTGTTAAGATAATTAAGAAGACAAATTTGAAAGTCATATAATTCTTGTGATATATGTACTGCTGAAACTCGAATTGATTAAACAATGTTTTGGCAATTCTGCAGTTGTATATTGCACAGACCTGAGAAAAAATTTTTTTTTTGAAAAATGTGTTTTCTTTTATACTTAAACCACCATAACTTAGCCATTTATTAACTGATTTTCAAAACTTATGCCTGGTGTGAAAGATACGAATTAGATCTTTCAAATAAATATAAATAAATAGAAATCCGTTGTTAAACAAAGAACTTATGACTGTTTAAATTTGAAACTCTAAGAAAACTGTTTTTCACCACATTTACCGTTATAAAATAACCTTACGAAGTGACCTAGAAAAACTATAGGTATTTCCATTCTCTATGGGCTCTAACAAAACAGAATTCGTACCAACAGAATAATTCTACTGTATCACGGTTTTTAAGTCAGAACAAATTGGCCATGAGACAATATTCCAAGAGTCAAGGGGAAAATTAACGGTTTACGGATTTTTAAATATTTCGATTTGCAGAAGTACGTATGTATGTATGTATTTGTTCAAAAGGGATTACGAATTACTGACTACGGACCTGTATAGATAGCAATGAAGCCCTATTTTATATTAACAGTTTTTCAATTGTTCATAATATGCAACGCTTTTGATGGACACTGTTCAACTTGAGTAAATACACACACACACACTATATATTTACCCGGTTGGCCAACTCGTCGTAGAGGACATTTTCATTAAGGACTACTTAAGGAAATTTTGACATTTGTCATGAAGGATATTTCTCGATTACAGTTTCTTTTAAGACAATTTAAAAGAAACCGTACTAAAAGAATGGGTAAAAGAAAAATTACTCAACTGGTCATTCCAACTCTTCTTATACCTGCAAATGAACTTCTTGTGGACATTGTCGCTGAGTCTGTCACCAGTTGGAATCATTTTCATACATTCCTGCTTTGCTAAAATTGAGCGAAATTGAGATGACGAAAAGTTCTGTTACAATGTCCATTAAAACTTCTTGTATTAAAACTCTCTTGTAGAGCACGTGTAAAAAGAAACAAACGAACAAATGTAATGAGCAAATTTCTGAGGATGTTGTCATTTACATTTTCATCAATAAAAAGATGGGTGACAGTGTCGCTTTTGTTGTCATGTATGAACTTAGCAGCCATTTGTTCGAAAATGTCCTCGCTGATCTGTTTGACATGTCACCAACAAGTCATCGATGCTTTAATATTGTCATGCATCGGTCTTGCAAGATGTCTGAAAGACAAGGCCAACCGGGTATATAAATGTGTGTGTGTGTGTGTCCTTATATACTTATATAGAGCCTTTTATGGCTTTTATTTTACGAGTTTTATTAGTTTTGTTGTTTTTTTCTTTCCTTGTTTTCTTATCGATTTTTTTCTTCTTATTTTACTATTGTTGTGTAGTAAAGCGCAAAAAACAAACGTTTTTTTTCGTATTATTTGTATTTAATTTTTGCGTGGAAAGAAAAATTTGCCCAATTTTATTTGCCAACATAATATAAAGAAGAAGAAAAAGAAAAGACAAAATTAATATAAAGATATTAAAGAAATATATAAAATATGTTAAATGCGCATATTTGAATTTTAGCATTTACAACAAACAACCTTCTTCCTATTCACACATTATTAAAGTGCGTGAATGTATGCGGCCCTAAATAATTTTTCATCATCGTTTAGTTTCTCTTATTTACTTACACATTAACAGGGAGATCTTTCTTCAAGTCTTGCCAATTATTGGCTTACAACGTCGTAAGGAGGAGGGAGAATCAATAATGTTTAATGTTTTCAAGGCTTACAATCTTTTATTCGATTTTTTCTTTCGATACAAAACAATAAAAAAAAACGTAAATAATTCATCTTTCAGCAGAATTTGTTTTTGAAATCGGGGCCGATTTGAATCGATTGATTTCCATCACATATCAGAATATTTAACTCTTCTTTGGTCATTGCAATAATTTTTTTTATAGATTTGAAAGAATGCTTCTATTAAAGAAGAAAAAAAAAAGAAATGTCCTTTTTGGTGAACCGCATGGTTTTTTGTTAAGCTCCTATATAGACCTGATAAATTTATATCGTGATAAACGCCAAACTCCATATATAAATAAGGGAGAGTACACACAGAAAAATTTCAATGTAAACTCGTCGAAAACCAACTTGATTTAACATTTTTCAGTAGTAATTTTGCTTCATAGGCATTTCATGTTAATTCAACATGATTTACAATACTCTTGAAGGAATATTTATCCTTTTCAATTAACTATATTTCATGTTGATTTAATATTGCAGTATAGTTAAATCAATATTAAGTTGATACTGAAATAATACGAAAAATCATTTTGAATCAAAGTTATTCCGAGTTGAAACAAAGTGAATTTGTTATTGGAACAACACGAACAATCATGTTCAATTTGTTATTGGAACAACACCAAGAATCATATTGAATCAAATTCATTTCAAGTTGAAACAACGTGAATTTGATATTGAAACAACACTAAGAATCATGTTAAATTATAGTTATATCAAGCTGAAAAACATGACTCTAATGTAGATATTTTATTAATAATTTTACTAAATAAATACCCAACGTATGTAAAATGAATTTAATTTTAATTCAACATGATTTAAATGATTATTTATAATAGAACTTATTTGAAATTAAAGTTATAGTCATGTTGATTTAAAATGAAATGTAGCGTTTATAGCAAAGTTGTTTTAACAGTGAAAATTTTAAAATCAAAGAGACTTAAGGTTGGATTAATAATTATTCATTTAAAATATGAAACAATGGTAATTTTAAGCCAGCAGTAGTAAATTTTCGTTTGTAATTAGTTTTTTGTTCTCTACATAGCCGAAACATTTAAGAATATATTGTCTAAAATTGTGTTGAAAATTTCTTCATGTCTAAAATTACATCGATTTTGTAGTTATTTTATTAAAAAAAAAACCGTTGAAATTAAACATTTTTAGTCCAAGTGAAAAAATTTAACATAAAGTATAATACCGCTATGGCTGAATGGTAGATACGTCAGACTATCAGTCAGGACGTCGCGGTTCAAACCTGCACGTAGCCAATCGCTTTTTTTAGTAAAAATATTTTGGTCAAAAATAATGCGTGTGTAATTTTAGATCGATAATAATCGGTAAAGTGTTGCTTAGTATTATCGACCTAATTTTCAACCAAAATGTTTTAGAGTATAGCCACAGCAGTGAACTGTAGCAATGAACTAAGCAAATTAATTGTGCAATTTTTCGTATTGTATAATAATATCATCAATGTGTATGTCATATACAAAGATGGCACAATATATTGGCCAAAATCAAAAGACTTTTGATTTTTATCAATCAAGAAAATTGTGCAATCAAGAAAATTGTGCAATGTGGTGGCAATATTGTTCAGTGTTATGTTTATTTTTGCACTCCCAGGAAAATTAGGCAATATTTCCTTTGGAAATATTTTGTCATTTTATGCATAGTATAGGTCAAAACGGCAATATCATGTACAATAATATATGCAATAGCATATGCAATAAAATTGTATAATGGATGGGCTGCTTAACACACTTAAACGATAAATTATTTCTTGTAAATTTAATATGATTTGAAATCACATTTGCGTCATGTTGATTTTACATTAACTTTTTTTCTATGTGTAATAGCTGCATTTAACAGTGACATTTATCAAGATGTAAATTTATCAGGTGTAATTTCTTTATTTTTCATTACTAAATATGCCAAAATCTAATAAAAGCTTTTCTTCTCTTATTTTTTTTGCAGGTAATTATAAAATCTATTTTCTTTACTAAAAAAAGAAAGTATCTGAAAGCTTAAGAAGAATTCAACATATAATGAGTATGTATCTAATAAAATCATTCACTATTTGCTTGTGGGACATTTTGGATCAATTGTTTAAATGTACTCATTCTATGACTGGCGAAAATAGATGGGAAAAATATTTTTTCAAGTATTTGCATTTTTTGAAAGGCTTTCAATACGCGATCAACTTCGGTTATTTTTTTACAGACACACACATTACAATCGTCAGGAAGACATATAACACAGCACAGTTAGGCGGAATCAAATTATTTTGTAAATAAATTAGGCATTTCTAAACGGATAATCCAATCAGTATAAAATTTTACAAGGGTATAGCTGAGCAGTATTTCTATTTAACATATATTGCAGAGGCGTGTATCTATAAAGTCCAAAATTAGGACACTTCAGGCATACATAATTTTTCAAAAGCCCTCATAAAGTTCTAGAAATATAAAGCTACGCAAAAGAAATAATTAGAAGCAAGTATAAGCCTATAAATCTCTTAGAGTAAAAACTACTTTTCTGAAGTCGACTTAAGCACTTATTCCTTTTTGCCACAGATTTAAAGAGACTCCGAGAGATGTTTTCGTTCTGCTTATTATAATTAAGGGTGGGAAGCTAAACAAATCGATATTCATTATTACAAACCGTGAAAAATAAAGCTAAGCAAAATAAAGTTAAGAAAAATACAGAAAATAAACCTCAGTTATATATGTGAAAAACCACCGACAAATGTGTCTGCACCACCTGTGAAAATATTTTCTCCCAAATAACACTGAATTACTAAGTAAAAGCGCAAACAGATTGAGAAAAACTAAATCTGAAAGTATGTAAGTCTACAAAAAATTTCAGTACAATTGCGAAGTCAGTGATTTCCAATTCAGTTATCGGATTATCATAATAATATTGAATACCTATAGTAGTGTTATAGTTTTTCCCAATTTATTGTTATTGATGCAAAGCACGATGGATCAAATGACTGGTTTTTAAGGCAAAAAATATATTTTTAAAGTATACTATTTCAAAAAAGCGATAATGGCATTTTGTACTAAACATTTTCAAATACCCAAAAATAAAAAATTAACTAGAATTAGGTGACAATCCATGATTTAAAGCCAAGCTTTCAAAGTTGCAGTTTTTGTTTGGTTTGTTTTGTTTTCTGACATTCAGCTTTAAGTGCCTAATATTTAAACTATTGTTTAACAAAATATTATAATGTAAAAAATTTTTCTAAAATGGAAAATATTAATTCAGGTAAGTAAAAAAATATATCATTCATAAATTTCAAAAAAAAAAATTTTGTTGTAGTACATTATTTGTTGTGACAAAGTGTGTCGTCTTTTCTGTGTAGTTTTAATTGTCGACCGTGTGTTTCTTGGAGTACTATTTTGTTTATTGGGACGTATTGGTTGAACACTATATGTATATGTGGAGAAAGATAATGATGTGCGCTTTCATGTGGTTGTAGAACCAGCTGCTCTAAGCTGCCCAAAATTATTTATATTCACCTTTAAAAATTGTGTAAAAAAAAAAAAATATGGATCTACTTAAATTTTGGTTAGAAAATAATCGAAATGCTACAACTGTTGTCAACTGGATTCTTACGAAATTTAATAGAAGTGTGTATGACGAATGTATGGGGCAATAGTTAAAAATAAAATTAATAATTTTTGTGCATATGCTAAGCAAAAGTGGAAAAAGAACCAGAGATGTGCGAAGAAATTTGAAAAAAAACGAAATTTTATGGCTATCGAGTGTGTGTGACTGAATTTAAATTATCTGAAAGTGATGTCGCAAACAAAAGAGGTCGTCCTCATGTTGGATATAGTGAGGGAAGTGCGCGGCAAAAACGAAAACTTTCTTCCGAAATGTCGTCCGTACGGGGACACGATACCAAATTATTGGTTCATGCTGCTTCAATATCATACATGAAAAGCAAATGATTTACATATTATTTTAAAGTAAGCAGCTTCATCATCATCTAGGGCTTCTAAAATGAGAAAAGTTTTAACCCCCCATGATAAAAAGCCATTACCACTCTCCCCTGAAGAAGCATTACTGTTTTTTTTATAGAAAATAATTTAACAAAGCAACAGTACATAAACATTGGAGAAATGAGCAAGTGACGAAACTGTGATATTTATCCACATTACCAAAAAATCCGGAAGTGCAAACTACAATGCCGACCTGAAGGACAATCGGTACACGTTCCTCTGTAGAAGAAGTTTTGATACAAATAGCTGAGCTGAATGAAGTCACATTGCTTTTAAGTTATGGTTTCGACGGTTCCACAGGACAAAGTTCATTTAGATAACTCGCTATTTGTTACATCAGTTATACTACTGAAATTAATCAGTTCGCATTGTGCAACCGTTTGGATAAATCGTACACCTCAATCTGTTCGTTTTTGCCGACCACTTAAAATTGAATTTACATATTTTGAAAGAAAAAAAAAAATAAAAAATCTTGAGTCTTTAGAATATTTTTTGGTAAATAGTAGAAAGATATCAGTAAAGTATGAACTTATTATGACTTGAATTGATGGAAAAGTTTTTAACGTGCTTACGGAAACAAAGTCTTCTCCGTCGTGGCCAATATGTGGTGGTCCAAAGCATTTTTTGTCAATAACTAATTAAGCTCATTGGAGTTTCAGCCAAAACAAATACTTTAAAGTATGGCATAAGTCCATTACACACCTGGATTCGATTCTTAGAATTTGTTCTGAGTCTTTCATATAGACTTCATATTTAAAAATGGCAAATTCGAAGTGCTGAGGACAAAGTACTAATGCAACAGAGAAAAACGAACGACGGAAAAAGGAAAGACGGCAATACGGCGCGAAGAGCATTTTCCAATCCGGAAATATTTGCGTCTATAACAAACGTTAACATCGAGTTTTTAAAACACTTGGAAATCATACTAATTGCAATTTCTGGTAATTTTGAGTTAAGTGTCGAAAACTTTAAGAGCTTTTGTTATGCAACTGCCGAAATATATTTTCAAAACTACAAAATGGTACCTAATGTCAGCGACCTTGCATTAAATTTTAGCACATTCTTCACAAATAGTACAAGCCCTAATCGTGCCTCTTGGATGCGCTGGAGAAAATGCTTCTGAGGTGAGAAACATATTTTATAAAAAGGATCGCATTGAGCATGCACGAAAGAACGCTAGAGAACACAATATATTTGATCTTTTTAACAGAGCCATGTATTCTTCTGACACATTCTTATTCAGTATTTCTCTCTCTCTAAAGAACCGTTATTCAGCTAATACAAGTTTGCAGCTCCCAAGAGAAGTTATTTCTCTTTTAAAGATTCCATGATATTCCTGAGCAGGGTGACCGTTGACAATTTTTAAAAAGTGGCACAAAAAGGGGATTTTGAGGAAAAAAGTGGCACCAAAAAGGGGATTCTTCGAAAAAAAGGGGCAACTTTTTTAAAAAGGGAATAATTGAACCAAATTCTAGTATTTAATGAATTTCTAGGGCATATAATTCTTTTGAATTAAAATGAATAAATTTTTATGTTTTTCCTATCTAAAAAAGACAGTTTTCAGCACCAACGAAGTACACCGCTTTCTAACAACAACACATACATCAGAGCTGTAAAAATTGCAATCAATTTTGATTGCAATCAAAATGATTTCAACCTAATTGATTGCATTCTTTGATTTCAAAATGATTTCAGATTTCAAACTGAAATCATGTCAAGATTGCAATCTTTTTGAAATTATTATTTTTTAAATCATTGATTGCAATCAATTTGTTTGCATAAAAAACGTACCAAAACGTAGGTTAGTTAGCCATTTCATGCAGTTTTTTAATTATCAGAGTACGCTTTATTCCTAGAAAAATTAGTATCATTTGAAGAGAACGATGATTTTGATTCTGATTTAATTTTGATTGCAATCACTGGATTTGATTGCAATCAATTAATATAGAAATTAATTTCAAAAAATTTATTGCAATAATTTTTATTGAAATGATTTCAAGACTTCAAATTGAAATCATGAAATCAAATTTACGATTTTGCTTGCAATCAAAAACTAGCAATCATTAACATGAAATCATGTGATTGCAATTAATTTGATTGCAGTCTTTCACAGCTCTGACATGCATACATACGTAGTTATACCTGACTGAAAAGCTAAGAGAAAGGAAGATAGCAAGTTCAATATAAAAATTTTAAATAGTGGAGCAAAATGGTCTATAGATGGCGGAGTTCTGAGGTAGCATACATAAATAAAATACAAACAAATTCATAGTATTAATGGCAATAACTTTAAAATATTTAAAACTGCATGCTTTTCATACAAGAATGTGTTGCTAGTTCCTGCTCGTGTAAGTGAATCAGGGTGTTAGTTTCTAATAATTTTAGTGCAATAATGAATATTTATAGATCTCAACTCTTAAACTATTTCAAAATAGTTTTTTTTTCATGACTATAAATAATGGACTCAAAAACACATTTTTGTCTTAATATTTTTTTGTAAAAACACTGTCGTGCAGTAAAAAAAGCTCATATTAAAACAAAAGTATCACTTCATAAAAAAGGGGCAGAAAGGGGCATAATTTTATAAAAGGTGGCAGATTTAGGTAATTTTAAAAAAGGGGCACTAAAAGTGGCAAGGCAGTTGAAAAAGTGGCAAATTGCCACTTTAGTCGCAAAACGGTCACGCTGTTCCTGAGTATCAATTGCCGACTACATCAAGTGCTATCGTAAATGAACATTTTTCTGATTTCGAAGCGGAGACAGAAGTTCTATCCTAGTTTAAAATAGAGCTAGAAGTTGATGAAACATTGGACAATTTTGATACAATTTAATGTTCTCTTTTTTGTGGGATTAAATCTTGATGGCATTGGGAGCACAAGTTAATTTGTAAGCTGACTTAACACTAGCATAAGACAAGAAGACTTAGTTAATTTTATGTTATTTACTGAATTAATTTTATTTTATTACTTAACCGGTATAAATGTTCCAAAAATATGTAAAGATTTATAAAATTATCTTGTTGTTACCCTGCGGAAAGTTTGGTGACAAATGATTCAAAAAGTACTCGTCCTATGACTTGAGAAAATGAGACTGGTCCCGAAAATAAGGAGTAGTGAATGGTGAAAAAAGAAATATTGTGTAAATGGTCACATATTAACCATTTTAAATCAATTTAGTTGGTACTCCGGCTAGTAATGGAGTAAACGGCACTGAACAAATTCGATGCACCTGGATCTAAGGTCTATCACATAGTATCTATATAATATTAATTGTCTCCTTCCAATGAGACTGCCATCCCACCCAGGAACCTGTTCCGCAACTATATTCAGATATTAACTCCAGCTTAACTGGTATTTATAACATTGAAATATAATTGCCCCTGTGATCGAGTGGGTAGTGTAGTAGCCTGTAATGCTGGAAGTTGTCGATTCGAATCCTATCAAAGACACCGCTTAAAAATAAAATACAATTTCTATTTGGATTTGTAACAATAAAAAAAATAAATTAATCGATAATTACATCTGAATTTTGGAATAATATTTATATATAATCTATATTATTCTACACCGATTAGAACTCCATACGATAGTTCAGAGACAAGTTACAAGGTGCAAAGTATCAATTAACCCCATCCTAGGTCATCCCCATGTAAAAGTGGCTGGTCCGCTTCATAGGAAGTGTTAGAACTTTGACTGGTCCCTACCATCTGGGGACCAGTCACGTGACTTGTTTTATGTCAGTTCCACTTACCGTAGGGTATTTTCAAAAAGTTTTTATTGGATCCTGCGACCAGTCAGTTCTACAAATAATTTCATAGGGACTAGGATAGAGACTAGAAACTGTAACCGGCAGTTTTCGGTCGATCAGTTTAGTGACCCACCACAAAGTGTCTAAAAGGTATTAATTGCTCCCTCCTATGACAAAGCCATATTAAAGTGATAGGCCCCCTTTATGCAAAGTGTTAAATCTTACTTTTCCTGTCACTGAAGTGGGTTAACTGAGTTTTTTTTTCAAAAGCTTTGGTAAGCAACATAAAGAAATAATGAAATTATATTAGTTTCCGGTGGGACACAATATAACTTCAAGAAGTGGGCGTGATTAGGGCGGATCGAGTTGATCTTTTTACACAAGACTAAGGTAGCCAGCATAGAAGGAAGCAGATAGAGCATGAAGCTCTATCTGCTTCCTGTAATTTATTGCCTCAAAAACCAGTCATCGTGCAAAGAGGAGATTTTTTTCATTAAATTTCAAATATCGAGTGGTGCAAAATTTCAGATTGAATATTCGTATTCATATTCGGTGAATATTGGCACAGATATTTCTATTCGCATTCGATTTCGCAAATACTAAAAATGTATATTCGTAGCATCACTAATTTCTAGTGCTTTCTGACTATTTTTATATTTATTATTTTCCTCATGCAGGCATTTAGTGCTGGAAATAAACATGCAAATGGTAAAAGTACTGACATGCTTTCGAAACAATTAAGCCTGTCGTCGTCATGCATCCTTAAGAAAGTCTTTATAAAAAAATTAAAACAAATAAAACACAAAATAGTAACAACAGCACACAATATTAGCCAACAAAAAATTAAAATATTTCAAAATCACAGTATTGTAGTAAACTAAACAAAACAAAACAAAAAAAAGTATTATATACATTCACAAATTTTATTAAAATAACAAAACTGAGAAAAAAAACAAGCAAACATGTAAAAAATCCTTTAAATCGTTTTAAGACACAATCCTTTGTACATGCAGAAATACACAACAAAAAAGCTAAAGTCAGTTGCACGTGCTGAATATTAAGATGAGAGCACAACCACGCAAACACAAATATTTCGAATGTTTTAATCAAATCATGTTTTCATTTCATGTTAAATCCTAAAGAGCTTTTTTCTTATTTTACAGAAAAATTAATTATTATCAAATCGTTATCAAACCAGAATTAAGTTTAGAAATTATCTACAAATTTCCCTTTATCATATGCTTATGTTTACTGGGTTAACGGCTTAGATGTTTGGATGCATGCATGGTTTGTAAAATTATCAGAGAAAAATTTAAATTCAACATTTTGCATGTGTGGCAGAAAGAATGTAACTTTTTGTGTTTTATTAAAACGAATTGTTCATGGAAAACAAGCGTTTTAAAAGGAAAAAAATATCAGTAAAATTATTTAAGCACATTTTTCAGTTGGGATACGTTTATTTTGTCCGTGTAGTAAGATCAAAGGAAGTACATAAGATAAGATAAACAAAAATGTTAGTCCAAAAAAAAAGTATTTCTTAAAAAGGGACACTTATTTTATTAATCAATTTAGCTGGAACAAGATATTTTAAAGTAATTTTCATGTTTTATGAAAAATTTTCATGGCATAAAATTCGAGTAAAAGATATTTGCAATAAAATAAAATGTGCTTTTTTAAAATTTTCTCTGCATGAAAAATCCTTGAAACTTCAAGTTTCTTAGAAATTTTACATTTAAAAGCCCAAGGCATGCTTTAGGCCTTTAAGTAAAATACAATAATATAAAACGAGCTGTGAATGCTGAAAATTGCTCAAAGCCTATAAAACACTTGAGATTTCATATATTGTTTTTTCTTCTTATATTGTGTTTTTTTTGTCTTATATTCTTTTTCAAAAGTAAAACAGACAAGGAATTACAGCTTTATGTTTTATTGTTATCTTTGCTTTCGTGTTTGTATAACCCAAAAAGAAATTTTGTTTTTTACACAAATACACTCCCATACAAGCTTAAAAAGGTGGCAAGAGGACCCTGCAGACAAAATGACTAGTATGTGTTTAGAAATCTACTAGTTGGTTTTTAACTTAGACTAGTTGCCTATCTTTAATATTAGGTTGTCATAGGGGCACAACTAGTTCATTTGTATACAGTTATATCCCAGTTCGAATACCAGTTGTAAAGTAGTGCTCTTACTATTTTTTCTTATCTATCGTTTTGTATTTCTTAAAAAAACTTTGGCTCAGCCGGGGTACGAACACACATTCCTCACATTTCAAGGCAAGTACTCAACCCACTGAGCCACTTTCTACTTATTTTTTTAAAAGATAAAAATATGTTTTATGTATAAGTCGTATACCTGAAAATTGTGTCCTTTTTTGACTAGTATCGTTACTAGTCTCTATACAACTAGTAATGTAATTGTCCTTTTTTACTAGTATCGTTACTAGTCTTGTTACAACTAGTAATATGACTGTCGTTTTTTGACTAGTAGCATTACAACTAGTATATGACTGTCCCAAAGCGTATCTAGTTGTAAATTTAGCTGCTGGGGAGGTTTAGCCATAGAATACACTTAGGCTTCAGGCTTGTTATTTGGCTGAATTCAATAAATATTATTTTTTACCTGCTTTTATCTTAGACTACGGGGGAACGGTTGCAGTGGCCAATTGATATTTTTCTTTTTAACAACACAAAAATTATATAGTTCTAACGACTGATTTTGGTAGAAGGCGGCAAAAAATATATATGTGTATGGGTGTTTTGAAAGTTTACATATTTAATTCGTTTTAGGAGAAGTTATATCCCCTATTGCTCATAGTTACAATGACTTGACACAGAAAATCTTGCCAGCCGTACGTTTAATGTATGCACTCACAATATTATCACAGTAACAGAATGTACTTTATTCAAGATGTATTCCGTGCAGTAATTTTTAAATGAATAAACATTTAAAGTTCTAAGCAATCTTATTTTGAACTGATTCTAACATTCAATAAAAGAGCTAAGTATGTATACATTAATACAGATTTTCTGTTGCTTTCAATACTGTCCATTTTTTATGATATAAGTAGCAAAAGAGTTATTCATAAAAATAACACATACAAAGACTGAAAATATTCTATCCGTAAAACTAGCTGAAATTGTACTTTAAAATATATGAATATTCAGTTAAAATCAGTAGTGTAGTGGATAGTGCGTTAGACTATTAACCGGAAGGTCGCATGCTCAATTTCAGCCAAGACCATGCGTGTTCTTTTTTTAAATTTTACATAAAAATGAGTTTATGTTAAAGTTTACATACTATGCTTTAACCGAGTGGCTGGTGCATGGAATTTCAAACCTGAAGGAGCTTTGTTCGATTCCCGGTGAAAATTGGAATAACAAACAGTGAGTACAAATAAAAAACTAGCAAAATAATACTTAAAGATACGAAATAATAAGCCTTTAACATTTAAAAATAAAGCAAAAAGCATTTATTATTACGGAACTTGGGATTGATTATTTAACAGTAAACATAGCAGAAATAAGGGAAACATATTTTATTTTTGTGGAAGTTCCGATTGGTTCTTGTTACCTGTCACAAGAACTAACTAAAGAACTAAAAAAAAAAAAAAACAAAGAAAGAATCTTTAATTTTTACGGTTTTAATGTAGTTAATTTTTTTAACATTTTAAATTTAATAAACTTTTTGTGAAAATTAAATGAAAATTAAGCAGACCAGTTTTTAATTGAATTTTCATTTATTTTACATTACAATTTCAGTTAATTTTACGTACAGAATATTTTGCGTGTGTAAAACGCCACGAGAAACATACTTGTGGATAATTATAACCCTTTTTCTTCATTGTGCAAATCTTTTTGTTCCTCTCTTAAGCAAGTGGGGAAAACTCCCCTTTAGCGGCGATATAGCAGCTTCAAATATTGTACAACAATGTTCCTCGTGGTGGTTTGCATAAAAGTGCTAAACATCTTATACCTTAAACGTAAGACATATTTGCTATGATAAATATGAATAAGTACGAAATTATCCCTTATTTCTAGTGTTCCAGCTGATTTTGGACCTTGGATGGCTTTGAAGACTTATAGTAGAATTATATGACAAAAACTTTTGCTGGACAATTTAGCCCGCTAATCATATGACCCAGTACCAATCCCAGCACAAATTATAATATTGAAAATATGCCAAAAAGCTCTCATAACAGGCAAGCGTGCAGGTACATCGATGGGATTTCTTCACTGTATGATAGCTAAACAGTCATAGAATAGAACTTTGGAAATGAGAAGACTAGATGAGTGACAGACTTGGAGCACCAAAGCAACTTACAAGCGATTCACATGGTGATTTTTAATCATGACTAAAAATTATTACAATTTTTTTGGTGGGCGATCGGGGTAGAGAAGAAAGAGGGGTAGAAAAAACATCACGATTTCTGTTTTCAATATTTTTTTTAAACCTACACTGAAAGGAAAAGCTTCATATATATAATGATTTTTTACGTTACAGCAATGATTTTGTCATTGTTTTTCAACCAACGTAACGTTTCATTCCTGGTATGAAAATTGGTTCACTAAATATAAAATTTTCATAATTAAAATGAAACTTTTTCGTTCACATATGTATATAACCAAGCGCCACCAGGCCGCTTTTTATATTTATTTAATCCTGTGAGAAACCTAATTTAATATTTTTAACTCTTGAAAATTACTTAACTTAATTTTACTTCCTATAAATAAATTTGTAAATGTTAGTATTGAACCCTTCATCTCATGTTTGTAAGCCAACACCTTTACTGCTTCAGCCATGTCACCATTTAAAATCAATAGTACAAAAGCGATATAAAAGAAAAAGAAAATTATACGATCAAAATATTTCGTTTCCGATATCTGTATTTTAACTTCAGTCATATTTCTATTTGCTACTTTTTCATTTTCCGAATGAAAAAATTTCATATTATTAATGACAAAACAAAATGTATAAAATGTACCCGAAAAAAGTTTAATACCATTTATGTAATTTTTCATTGCTGATATGCACTGTTTCATGCAATTAATCACATTTTTCGTTGTATTAATGTAAGGAGTTAACGTATTGGTTTCATTCCCATTACGAACTGTTTTCTTTTCAGTGTATTATTAATTATTATTAATTTGATATTTCTAACATAACAACAAAAGTCTTGGAACATCACAACAACACACAGAAACACAAGCCGCGAAGCGATTAAGCTTGTCGGTGGAAAACAGCCAGGGTCTATGGCGGGAATCGAACCCACGACCTCTGGACTGATAGGCTAGCATCGCTACCAATCAGCCACAGATCACCCTCAATGTTTTTTTATATTCTTCTTTAGTTCGATTTGAATTTTCTCTCATTTTCTCTCTCTTGTGTGATTGTGTTATGGTTTTTGTTGTTATGAATGAGTAAATAAAGCAAATTTAGAGAGTAATTTATATAAAAAAATTTGGCCAATTCACAATCTGTTGTATGTTTTGTAGATCGTATATATGTTATTGGTAATTTCCTAATAAACATTTGTTTAGAAACATGTTTTTGGGAAAATTATCAACAACATTTTTACGATCTACAACACTTACAACAGATTGTGAATTAATCAAATGAAAAAAAAATCATCGTATAAATGCAAGAGGTTTTTTAAATATGTTTTCAAAGATAAATTGAAAAAAAGTCATGGTTTTTTAATCATCGTATGAATCGGTTGTTAGTCTTCGTTCCATAGTAAAAAAACACAGTTGTCAACATATTTTATTAAATATTCGTTTTTCGAAAAAATGGCATATAGTAAATGTTGTTTGTATTGATTGCTTCTTTCGATTTGCATAACAGAAAAGTCAGCATTTCAATAAAATCCTTTGTTTTCAGATTTGATCCACTGATCTCCAGTCACTAATTTTTCATATAGATCGTGTAACCTATTTAATTTTTGATAAAAATTGTTCATCTCTAGAGCTAGATTCGATTAAAAAATTAATTAATAGGCTGTTAAGACCAGAAAACAAATCTTAAATTATTTCTATTCATTAACCAGCCGTTACACTACACTGCCTCAGTTTTCTTCTGGTTTTAGTACGTAAAAGTGAAATATCGTGTCTAATATACAATTTTTCATTTATATATGTAATATGCAATATGAGTTTTGAATGTCCTATTCCTAAAGTTATCTATTGAAATCACACGAAAACTCAGACAGTGTAAAGACGGCTTTAAATATATTGCCCCGGTATATTTCTTGTGCTATGTGCTAGTGATATATATTTTATTATTAAGAGTATAACATTTGTTTGTTTGTTTTTGTTTTTATGCACATTATTTTATTTTATTGTTGTTTTTACTTTTGTACAAGTATTTTAGTAGTTTTCATGAAATATTTACCGAGGTCAGCTTCATTAAAATGTTATAAAACATTTATTTGCCTTTAACGAGATTATTGCGTTAAACTCACACACAGCACAAACAACAAAAACAATGACAATCATGATTATCATTATTATAGTGTTGATAATAATAATAATAATTATCATTAGCAGTTTACACAATAATGACAATCGTTACTAGTTTATATAATGAAACTAGTTATAAAGTATGAAATGTGATGGAAAATTTTGAGCAAAAGAAAAAAAATATAAAAATAGATCTTTATTATAATTTGATTAATGTTAATTTTGAAACCTTTAAGGAATTCTTCCATTAAGATTATTTGACTTTCCTAGAGGGAATACAAGTCACGTGGCTGTTTCCCAAGCACTAGCAATTCATTCGAGTTTCGGAACTTTATATGAAAGGGAGCGGTAAGTTTTACATGGCATTGTCATTCGAAAGGATCAATTGACAGAATTAAGATACTCAGTGATAGTTTTTAGACCCAAACATAAGGCACTTGTCCTGTGATGACTTCTTTAATACTAATGAAATTACTGTACTTTAAACAAATATTTTTAATTTGGAAAAAATCTTCTTGTATAGCGGCGGTATTTGTTAATATTTTTATTCTATTTATGCTTTCTTTTAACCGGTCACGACTCAGGAACATTTTGTACCAATCTCATTTTCACCAGTCATAGGTAGGGATGAAAACATGTATCGTTCATAAACATAGTTGTTTTTATGGACGATAGATCGACGATACATCGTTGTCAAAACGAAAAACATCAATATCGTTCATTAATTCTGTTCGCGCTTGTTTCGTTTATTTACATTTTTTTTTTTACAAAATTTTTTTTTACCATATTTAAATTTGTTTAATTAAAAATATAAAAAACTTTACAAAATAATGTATGCAAAAATCATAGAGGAGGACATAAGCTTAAGAATGATGAAACTGAGACCACCCTGTTGAGACACACGTAGAGCTATAGGGTGTCAAAGTTGACTATCTCGGAGATCATAAACTTTGTTGGCGCCATAACTTTTACAAATCTCCGATTTCAATGTATACAAAGAATATAAACTTTGTTTCATTAATGTCCCTAATATTTTCCATTAATAGCATTGCCAAAATTTTCAAAAAAATATTTTATGATTTTATGTAAAATCCTTGATTATATGTGGAAGAAATTTTCAAGTTATCTGAATTCATGTAGCCATGAATTCTTTACTATTTATTAAAAAATATGGCAATTTTCTTATGTTTAATAAATGATAACGATATGTTCAATGGGTATTTTTCTACGAATTTTTAATTCCGAAAAAAAACGTGAAGAAAATGTTAATTTCCCATTTTTAGCGCGAAGCTGTAGGAGTATGAGTAATATGAAAGCACATACCATCATATTACTCATACGTCTCATGCGTCGTCCAAGAAAATGGGAAACTCAAATTTTTTCACGTTTTTTTTTAAATTAAATGCCTGTCCCACAATATCAACAAATCAATTTCGTTCTCATATTTATATTGAAAACAAAAACAAAACTAAATTTTTTATTATTGTTTTCAATATAAATATGAGAACGAGCTCGACTTGTCGACATCGTGGGACAGGCAGTAAAAATTCGTAAAAAATGCCCGTTAAATAATCGTTGAGATTTTTTTAATATAATAGTATTCCATTTTGTTAATATGTTTGTAGTCTGTGTCTGTGGATCTGTGTATCTGTATGTCTGTACACGTCATCGTACAGCCCAACGGGCTGGACCGATTTTGATTTAGTTTTCTCTGCTTAAAAGGTGACTTTACCGAGAGTGTTCTTAGCAATGTTTGAAGAAAATCGACAAAGCCGCTTAGAAGATATCATATCTTTTCTAGATATCTTCTAACCTATGTTTGAAGAAAACTGGTCCAGCCGTTCTGAAGTTATTATCTATTTTCTTTTGAGGTTTTTAACATTTTTAATTTAATGTTATTAATAAATAGTAAAGAAATAAAAATTAAAAAATTTTTAATTTGACTAATTTTAGCTAATCTGCTCTCATTGGCACATTTTTGACCGAGCGGGTAAAAAAAGTAAATTTGAAAAACTCGAAATGTGAAAAGCAATTAATTTAGAATTTCGCAGAAAAATTCACTATATTCGTACAACGCTACATCGTGCATGCCTTAATCGATTTAAAATTTCAACTGCAGTAATTTTTAAGTACGAGTATGTTCTTTTGAAATATTGAAAAGAAAAAATTTATTTTTTAAAAAAATTTTAAGAAAAACGCCCAACGATTATGCTCTAGTTTTTTTCAAAATTGAGCCATTTTTACCCTCATTTCGAAGGATATATTTTTAAAAGGACATTTTTTCAATATTTTTGATCAGGGGAACTGAAGTAAATAAATTTATAAAATTCTACAGAGCCTTCCCTTACATTTGGTACCAAGTTTGCTAAGAACTATTAGAAACTAATATTAAAAAAAAATTATTTATAATAAGCATGCATAAAAAATTTTAAGTCCTTTAAAAAGGACAAAAGATGAGGAAATGAAAAACCAAGTACGCAGTTTGACTATGTTTTATCTATAGATTAATGGATATATAGTCTCGTTTCTGCCAAAAAAAAAAATGCTGTCACGCAGTGTACTTTGTCAAACATGTCAAAAATTTCTTTAGAATTTTTCCAGGAAATATTTCAGAGTTGGTACAGAATTCTCAGACATTTCGACAAAGATTTCAGAATTCCTAAGGCAAAGAGGTGCGCTTGCTTATCAATCGCTTCGGCACTTTTAAAATCGTTAAAATTAGGTACATGTTATTTTATTCGATCTTACACATACGTATTAAATAATTTAATGATGAGTAAATAAAAACATCGATGTATCGTTTTTATTATCGATGTTTTCAAACAAAGATACCCTTAAGAACAATGTTGCATACCTAGTCATAGGACAAGTGCTTTCACGACTATTGGTACAACATTTCCCGCAAGGTTGTTTATCGTAAGTGAACTTATGACAGTACACACTATCATATTATTCATACTTATACATTTTCAGCCTAAAAATTGCAAATTGGCATTTTTTTGGAATTAAAAATTTACAAACAAATTCCCGTTCAATATATCGTTAAAATTAGGTACTTGTTATTTTATTCGATCTTACACAATGCATAAATTTAATTTATATTAAATTTATGGTTAGCATTTTTTAAACATAAGAGGATTGCTGTTTTTTAAAATAAATATTGCAAAAATAAAAATTAAATAATAAAAAATTAAGTTTAGTGCTATTTTCATGCTGCTAAATAAAATGCTCTTGAAAATTTTACTATTTTTAGAAAATCTGCTTTGCTGACCACATTTTTGAGCGGGCGGGTAACAATTAAATGCCACATTAATTATACTAAATATATCTAATATAATTTGTAAAGAAATTGGAAAGACTCAATGGGAGTATTTTTTTTTTCTTAAGTGATGAAATTAGAATTTCGTAGAAAAATTCACTATTTTCGTCCAATGCACACAGAAAAAACTAAATTTCCTTTTCAGTAAAGGAATTCAATGAAATAGTAAATATTTTGTCTAGGAACGAATCTACAAGCAAATTTG
Source organism: Panzeria rudis (assembly GCA_956483635.1). Classification (NCBI taxonomy): domain Eukaryota; kingdom Metazoa; phylum Arthropoda; class Insecta; order Diptera; family Tachinidae; genus Panzeria; species Panzeria rudis. The sequence goes on from OY101447.1 coordinate 126,517,067, forward strand.
TAAATATAGACAAAAATATCTTAACAATTTCATTGAAAAAAATCGTGTTTTTTTTCAGTGAACAAATTGTTTAAATCTATAAAACAATTTGTCTAAAAATATTTACGAATTGTAAACAAAACAATTTACTAAATCAAACAAAAAGATTTACTTGATTCTTTTTAAATATCAAACAATATTTTTGTCTGAGTTTATAAACCAATTAGTCTAAAAATACTAACAAATATTAAACAAAAAACAAAAAAAAGTTAAGATAAAAATTTTTTTCTTTAAAGTAAAATATCTTTTAAACTATGAGAGATATGGAAAGATATATAAGGAGATTATTTCTAGCATATATCAGACGGAAATCAGATAACATTAAAGAAAGTTACAACCCTCAGAAATTTTTTTTGATTGCAAGGCAGTAAACTTTGCCCATTCCTGCTAAAGCTGCAATGCCACTAAGGCACGGAATATAAAGGTTGACCCTTTTTCTACAGATGTTTCAAGTTTCCAGTTTACAAATGCAATCTGAAGTTTAGAAGTTTCATATTTATTACAATTTATTTGGCAAAAGTCCCAATTGTGCATTGATCTTTCTCTATGAACTCTAGCAAGCTTGTTTGAAACGCAAGCAATTCTAGTGTCGATGGGTGCGACTGTGGCATCCATGCCTCTACAGCCGAAGTGTAAAAATACTGAAAAAAATATTAGGATTTTAGAAATACAAAAGCCATCAACTAAAATGACCCTGATTGTTGTTATCACCATTAATTTCAATATGCATTTTCCAATATTATAATTGCTAAATTAGTAAATTTGGTTATCCTTGTAGGCTAATTTTAGTATTTGGAAACTTTTAAAATACAAAAATACAGCATTAAAAGCTAATAATTTCCAACAGCAGCAGAACACATCTGCATCATTGTTGTCAATTCAATTGCAAGTATGAAACATGAAGAAATGTTTCGCAAAAAAAAAAGAGAAATGAAATGAAATAAAATTTACCGCAGGCAATTGTTTCTTTTTTTTTGCTTCTTTCATTGCTACAACATCAGCAGAAGCAGCTGCGGCTGCATCAGCAATATAAAATTAGAACAAGGATAACAATGTCATATAAGTACTTGGAAATTTGAATGAAACAATTTGAAATAATAACAGAGTAAAAATACATGTTGCAAAAAAAAAACAATAGAAAACTAGTTGTAGTTTCTTCTCATACACTCCGAAATGGAATAAATGACTTATTTAACATGTAATTTTTTTTAAGTGCAATTGATGATTTTAAGAGTTATTTGAGCAAATCAAAATTGGGGGGAAATAAGAAACTTTTTTAACTAATTAATAAAGCAAACAGTTATGTAAAATCGGTATTTGGAAAAATTACGATTTTACTATCAAAAAGCTAAAAATATAATAATGAAATAAGTAAAAGTAGTGGAAAATAGAAAGTTGATTTAAAAAATTTTAAATTACTTCTAGTATTTTTTTATTACTAAAGGTACAGTCAAACTAGGAAAATATTTGCCGAAAAAACGAGACCAACAGACAAGCTATAATTATATTTCCTTTAATCACAATATTTTTTTAAATATGCGTTCGCATTTATTAAAAATGAAATAAAATAGCTTTTTGCTGCATAACTAACTTTATTATGTGATATAAAAACCAAGTTAAATCACACTAACCCTGGGCAAAAGTACACATAGAAAAATATAGGAATGTAGAATCAACATGACGCAATTGTGATTTGAAATCATATCAAATTTAAAAGAAAGAATTTGTGGTTTAAAAGGGTAAGTTTTTATATGCTTTGTTCTTGCTACACTTCAATGTTGTGCTTAGTTGTGTGACTTGTTGTTGTCTATTCTTACATGAGTCGGCTATCTAGACGACAAAAAACGAATTACCAGCGAAAATTTACTGCTGCTAGTTTAAAACTACCATTATTTCATATTAATTTTAAATGAAAAATTATTAATCTAACCTTAAATCTCTTTGATTTAAATTTTTTCATTGTTAAAACAAATTTGTTATAAACGTTAAATTTCATTTTGAATCAACATGACTATAACTTTAATTTCAAATAAGTTTTATGTTAAATAATCATTTAAATCATGTTGAATTAAAATGAAATTCATTTTAAATACGATGGATATTTATTTATTGTATAGCTAAAGTAAAGTTTGAAGCTGTTATGGCTGCAGTTAGGGTTGTTAGATATGGCGACTTCTCGCCAAAAGTGGCGATTTTTCAACTTGTTTGGCGTCTAAATTTTTGATTTGGTGACAAGGCGATTTTTCTGGTGATAAATAACTTTGTTGGCGATTTTTGGGCTATTTTTTAATCAAAATTGAACTTCAAATTTTTATAATTCATTAAAATTACTTTGTTGAAAAAGTATTTTCAAAAATAAATCCCACCAAAACTTCTCCAAGAAAATAAAACAGTGATTTTTCTTATATTAATTACGGCCATTACTGCGTTTAGAATTTGGATAAGAAAATTCAATGAGTTAAAGGTCGAATAGTAGCTTCACTGAGTAATAATTTTTTGCTAGGCAGAAAATCTTTACTCAGCGAAGCGACTATTCGACATACCCAGAGAAATCCCTTAAGCCCGTCCGAAGGCCGGCTATGCAAAAACTCTGTTCTGTTCAATACTGTTTTCATTTTTAATGGACATCATTTCCTTTTTAAAATGGAAATAATGTCCATGGACATTATTTCATTTTCAACGTGGAAACAACGTCCAAGGACATTATTCTCATGGACGTTATTGCATGCTAATGGTTTTTTTATGTCAATTTTAAAATTTTGAAATTTTACCCTCTTTCGACTTAAAGAATGTTCGTATTCTAAAAACTTATAATATAAAAAACTTTATTCTTTACTTTTACATAAAATTTTATCGAATGGAGCACAGTAGCTCCCATTGAAGGAAAAGGGTAATAAATCTGTATCTTTGAAACTTGCGATCCGGTTATAAAACGATGTATGTAAAACTCATGCAGAAGGACAAAACCTTTAGGAATAATGAAATATGAACGACCCTGTTGAGACACACGGTGAGCTACAGGGTGTGCAAGTTGACTACCACGGTCATGAAAAATCTTGTTGGCCTCATAGCTTTTACAAGTATTATCCGATTTGAATGAGTTTAAACTTTTGCAAAGTTTATAAATAGACAAAGAAAATACATTTTACTTCATTAAAATTTCTGTAACATTTTCAGAGATATTAGGCTTTGAATTTTTAAGTTTTGAGTTTCGGCCTCGACTTTGCTCCCGATTTCGTAAATATCTTCAATATTTTCAATAAAAATATTGTATGATTCTTAACAATTCCCAGAACTATATAGAAATAGGGCGCCATACTTGGGAAATCCGTCACTACCCGAACTAGCAGACCTGGGGGAATGCGACATTAGGGAAATAAATTCATTCATACGATACTCGGGTTGGTTTAACACCGACCCAACCTCTGGGATAGGAGGGGCACCTCTCTGAATTTCCCTACTATGCATCACAGGCATCACAAAGTGACCAAAGGACCCGAATGGGCCGGTTGTTAGAAGCCGGCAGCCTGTTCAACCTAACCTAACCTAACCTAACAATTCCTTTGACTTTGAACTGAGGGTGAATAATGGCTTAATTTTGACAAAAATAGAGATTAGTTAATTAATTATTATTGGTCGTTTTTCTGAAAAATTTTTCAAAACCAAATTTTTTTCAAAATTGACTGCAATTGCAATTTCAAATCGATTCCAGCACGCATGCTACACCCAGTATTGGACGAATATAGTGAATTTTTCTACGAAATTCTAAATTAATCGCTTATGAAAAAAACTCCCATGGAGTTTGCCAAATTTTTTTTACAAATTCTATTACATACATTTTATATAATAAAGCTGGCTTTTAATTATTACCCGCCCGGTCAAAAATGTGGCTAGGAGAGCAGATTTTCTAAAAATAGTAAAATTTTCAGAAGCTCTTTATTTACCTGCACGAAAATAGTACCAACTTAATTTTTTAATTTTTATTTATTTACTATTTATTATAAAACAAAGCAATCCTCTTATTTTAAAAAAATTTCAACGATATATTAAAGAATTTTCAATTAAAAAAATATGTAAAGAAAATACGAATAGCTAATTACTTAAGATTTCTCAGCCAACTCACTTATTTGTTTTGCAGGATGATCTAAACTCACACAATATATAAAAATACACTTATCTACCTGTCCATTGGTGTATAATACACATATATTATTGATTTGAAAGACTACATAAAATGGTCACAAAACAGAGCCCTCATGTGAAAAGTGGGAAAGTGTACTATTTTCAAGTGTATTTAGTAAACGCATACACAGTACATAAGAATGAGACGTATGAGTAATATATAACATAATATTACTCATACGCCTACAGCTTTATGCTAAAAATGGAAAATTCGCATCTTTTTCACGTTTTTTTTGTCAAAGGAATTATTAGGTTAGGTTAGGTTGAACAGAAACCACAGGCCCACTTGGGTCCTTTGGTCCCTTTGTGATGCCTGTGAGAGAGGTGCCCCTCCTATCCCAGAGGTTGGGTCGGTATTAAACCAACCCGAGTATCGTATGAATGAGTTTATTCCCCTCTGAAAATGTTACAGAAATCTTACCTCCAGTTTCTGACTTAATAATTAAATGGTTCTTAAACTTAATTTCTATTTAAATAGAAAACTCATTTTTATAGATCACATTTAAATATAACTTATAACACCAATCTTGTACACTTAAATTCGATTTAAGTTTTATAAATTACCATATGATTTTGACCGCTTGTTGTTCTTGTGCAAACAAACAAATTGTGGCCGCTGAAAATTCAACTTTTGTTGGCGTAAAATTTGGGCTTTCTTTGGGTATATTTGTCTTTTTGTGATTTTGTAAGCTGTTTTTATTCTTTTAAAACATTGCAGAAACTCTTGATTATTCTTATTTTTTGCATGAAGAAAAATATATATCTGTTGGATTTTGCTTTGTTTATATTGAACAGCTGCTTTTTTAGGAAATTTATGGGAAATTTATAATAGTTGATGGTGCTACCATATTTTTGTCACAATTAAATAAGAACAACTAAATACGACTGAAAAACAGAAGTTGTGTTTAATTACAATTTAAATTTATATGAAAATCAACTAAATAAATATTTAATTGCTTAGTCAAAAACTGGAGGTTAATGAAGTAAAATGTATTTTCGCTAAGATTTTTTAAATATAAGGCAATTGCTATGTTTTTAATAAATAGTAAAGAAATAAAAAATCAAAAATGAAGTTTGATACAATTTTCATGCAAAAAATGCGTCTGAAAATTTTACTATTTTTCGGAAAGTCTGCTCTCCTAACCACATTTTTAACCGAGCGGGTGACAATTAAAATCCAGATTAATTATATCAAATGTATCTAATAGAATTTGTAAAAAAAGTTTAAAAGCTCGATGGGGGTTTTTATTCTTAAGCGACTAATTTCGAATCTCGTATACAAATTTACTACATTCGTCCAATGCTGGATGAAGCGTTCATGCTTTAATCAATTTTAAATTATTATATTTTTGAAGTCTGTTCTTTTGAAATATTGAAAAGGAAAAGTTTTCTTTTGGAAAATTTAATGAGAAAAACGTGCAACATATATTTTTGTCAAAATTTAACCATTTTCTCCCTCATTTCCAAGTCTTAACTTTCTCACGGCTACATGAATTGAGATAACTTAAAAAAATTATCTTCCGCATATTATCAAGGATTTTGCTTAGAAACGTAAGTATTTTTTTTTTGTTGAAATTTTTGGCTAAGCTATTAACGGAGATATTTACGAGATTAGGAACAAAGTCACGGTCAAAAACCAACATTTAAAAATATCTCCGAAAGTAAAAGAGATATCGTAATTAGGCAAAGTATTGTTTCTTTGTCTTTTAACAAGCTTCACAACAAGTTTAAATTCATTAAAATTGGATATTATTTGTAGAAGTTATTATGCCAACAAAGTATATCATGCCCGAGATAGTCAACTTTGATACCCTATAGTGTTATAGCGTACCGTGTGTTTGAACAGGCCGGTCTATGTTTCATTATTTTTAAAGTTTAGGTCGTCCTCTATGATTTTTACGTACATCGTTTTGTAATCGGATCGCAAATTTAAAAGATACAGATTTATTACCCTTTTTTCCAATTTGAACCACTGTGCGGCGTCTTTTAAATTAAAATCGAGCAATAAACTAGAAAGTTGTAACAAAAAAACTAAAAAGAAAGTGGAAAAAATACAAACGACATTATTTCTATTTATTTTTTGTCATAACTCAAAATGCCTTAAATTTTTTAAGTGGGATAACATTTAAGTATATTACAAGCCTCAGGATATTTTTTTTTATTTCGACGTGGTCAACTTTGGCCCACTGTAGCTCTGTTCGTGCTTCAGCCACGATGCCATAAATAGACGGAGTAAAAAGCCTGACTCCGTCTCTAAAGATGTCCCAAATTTCAGACAAAACTAAGTTGCATTTTCTATAAAGGAATTTAATGAAATAGTAAATATTTTGTCTAGGAACGGACCTACAAACAAATTTGTAAATATAGGCAAAAATATCTCAACAATTTCATTGAAAAAGAAAATCGTGTTTTTTTCCAGTGAACAAATTGTTAATTGCTAAAATCTATAAAACAATTTGTCTAAAAATATTTACAAATTGTAAACACAATAATTTGCTAAATCAAACAAAATGATTTACTGGATTTTCTGAAAATTATCAAACAATATTTTTGTCTGAATTTATAAACCAATTAGTCTAAAAATACTAACAAATATTAAACAAAATAGTTTACTTAATCAGACAAAAATATTTACTGGGTTTTTTGTAATATATCAAAAAAAATTTTTGTCTCGGTCATCATCATCATCATCCATTAAGCATTTATGAAATTTCACTTTGTTAAATATGTTCAAGTCTGAATGTTTATCTAAAGACTCTAAAAAATTAATGAGAATTAACGCAACATTAACGACTTAATTTACTCAAAAATCTTCAGTAAACAAACTTGGTACAATCGCATTCCTTTTGCTATCATTGTTGTTGTTGTTGTTATTTGTGTGTATGTCGTCATCGGCGTTATTTTTTTTCTTGTTGTTTTTGTTGCTTGCGTCCTAAATAAAAGTCAAACAATTCATTGATTATGTAAAGAACATTTACTGAAAATTAAATTTATTTTTAGACAAACGTTTGTTTGAAAATTTTTTGGTGATAATTTTTTCTGTGAGGTTCTTGGTTTACTACAATTTGTTTAAAAAAAAGGCCCCACTGTGTATTGTTTTACATAAAAATGCTGAACACACTTTATAGTTAAAATGTAAAAGTTGCAAGATTTCCCATGCCGATTCACTATAACAACAAGCAAAAGGTTGGAACTGGAAGGTTGGAAACTTTCAAAATGCCGAAACAGGTATATTTGCCAGTCGTTAGCTTCTTGTTATATTTTGTGCTGTACAGTGTAATCGTGCTCAAGTGTATGGAGCACATCGCTTATAGGTTAGATATAATTACGTAAAATTCAAATTCTACGACAAGTTGTCGAAAATCGGTACATATTTACAAATTTTTATTGACAGATATGGTGATACCCTCCAGCTCATCCTTTATTCTAGCAGGGTGTTTCCACAAATTTTTGAAAGCAGAAATCCATCCCTATCTTTACACCAATTGGCAATTACTTCAGTAGTTTAGAAAATACGACTTTATTGCCATTAGTTTTGCGATTAGTCGCACTGTATTCTACTGGGTGGCAAATTGCTTAATGGTGTATGCACGACTTCATCTAAATTCCGGTATTGAAACTGTTTCAACACATTCTACCACATTTAATAACATGTCATATAAACTTAAGTATAACACAATGTACACGAAGACTGTCAGTCGAAATTAAGTTCACACATGCACACACACATACACACTCATTTTAAGGCATATGCTTTATGCATACAGATCTCTTTGGGTTTAAGCATTTACTTCATTTTACTGTTACGGCTTGCTGTAGTTAAGTATGATAAATGTTGCTTTATACGGGTAAATATACATAACCCGTAGGACAAGTCTTCGGGACATCATCGATACAATTGCGAAACAAGTATCTATCACCGATGACGAATTGACGGTATTCCAAGTCAACTATTGATGACATATTCGAACAAAGGACGCAAAAGTCGTTGATGACAACGTTGGTAACATTCTACTAAAATTGTTGTCAATGAATAATAATAAAATTTAAAAATGTAATAAGCGAATCGAACCCACAACCTCCACTCTGATAGGATAGCACACTAAGTGTTAGCCTACCGATGTACTCAAAAAACTTTATACAAAAACACGTTTTGTGGGCAACATAAACTCTTTAATGTACGTAACTGAAAGTACGACAATTTCGATGCAGCTGTTACACTTGTTGTCAGCAATAACACCGTATACACTACAACTTCGATGAAGTTGTTTTCTTTGTTGTCGGCAATAAAACTGTACATACGTTATATTGCATGCAGTTGTTCTTCATCTTATCGTCATTGAGTCTTTGTGGCACAAATTTTCATTATCTTGTCGGAGCAAATTTTTGAAACACGACAACGTATACCACCTTGTCACCATACTTATTTCTAAAAGTGTTTTTTTAGACGACAAATCCTTGATTGTGTTGAAAACATCATCATAGGAAATGTCGTCTGTAACAACTGGGACTACAGGCTATATATGTATGCATGTAAGTGCGTTTATGGGTGAAAACATATCTTTATGCAAATAATATACTCGCACACACTGAGTTTGATTTATGTTGTTAAGTTTATCACGAACATACACCCAGATCCTTACAGAAAACTACCCATAAACAGCAAGAACATCACACATTTACCATTAAATTAACAGACTTAAAATGATTGTGTAAAATTGCATTTTTCTCCAGCATTTTGCCACATTTTGCGGCTGGTTAAAATGTGTATGAATTGCAAGCAAATGCATCTACTTTAATCTAATATGCAATAACCGCTTAATTCGAATTAAGAAAATTAGTTTGTCTGAAAGTGTTGACGCTATTGCTGAGAGGTGTATGGGTTCAGATGATTCTACTTCAACTCTGAAACTAACTTAAGTCGACTTAAGCGGTCACAGAAATACGTACTTAAATTTGTGCGTTCTGACATTTAAAATTGTTTTCAAATTAATCTATTTTAAAGCAGAGAGTTAGGAAGAAAGCAACAAAGAAAACAAAAACCTAGAGAAGTAGCCAATCAATTTAAATTGTTTAAGTAATTTTGTTAAATTCCCATTATTTATAACAAGGCAGGCTGATCAAAGATGATATAACACATTTGTATATATAAAAGAAAATTTCATATTAAAAATCTTCAAAAACAAGCTTAATTTAACATTTTTCGGTATTGATTTTGCTTCATAGGTGTTTCATATTGATTCAACATAATTTTACAATAACCTTCAAAGAAAATTTTTCCTTTGGAAATAACTATATTTCATGTTGATTTTATAATCAAGTACAGTTAAATAAATTGAAGTTTATATTGAAATAATACGAAGAATCATGTTGAATCAGAGTTATTTAAAGTTGAAATAATGTGAACTAAATATCAAGAAGAATCACGCCGATTCCAAGTTATTTCGAGCTGAAAAATCGTGAATTTGATACTGAAATAATACGAAGAATCATGTTGAATCAAAGTTATTTCAAGTTGAAACAACGCGAATCAAAGTTATTTCAAACTGAAAAATCGTGAATTTGATACTGAAATAATACAAAGAATCATGTTGAATCAAAGTTATTTCAAGTTTAAATAATATGAATTTAATGTAGCAATTTAATTAATTATTTTAATTACGTGATGTGGATTGGTATAATCAGCAGAAAATTTTGTGTTGTAGTTGGCTGCACCAACCAAGGTTTGAACTCGGGCCACTTGCTTGGTAGTCAACGCACTAACCGCTGCAGCCACAATAGCCTCAAATGTACTTTAGATATACACTGAATAAATACAATCATAAGTAAAATGCATTACATTTTAATTTAACATGATTTAATTGATGATTTATCATGAAATTTATTTGAAATAAAAGTTATAGTAATGTTGATTTAAAATGAAATATAACGTTGATAAAAATGTTATTTTAAATTAACGAAATTTGAGGTTAGATTAATAATTTTTCGGTTAAAATTAATATGAAACAATGGTTATTTTAAACTAGCAACAGTAAATTTTTCCTGGTAATGCGAAGTTTGCCGGCTATTTATATTTACACAGCACGAACATCAAAATAAACAACAACAACTCACACAACTGAGCACAACAGTGTATTGTAGCTATGAACAAAGCAACTAAACACCAACACACTTACACCACAAATTATTTCACATAAACTTAAATATGATTTCCAATCAATAATGCAACATGTTGATTTTACGAATCTAAATTGATTATTAGGCTAAGGTTCGTAACGTTATATTCAGAAAGAATTGGGTATGATTAATATTCCAAGGAACAATGGAAAAATTAACATCAACTTAATTTTTCAACGTACACAGCAGAACAGAGTAGCGCCACTTTCGGAAGCCGCTACACTTCCATCGTCAGTGCTCACGTGTATTTGCTATCACCACTTGTCGTTGATTTTACATTGGTATTTTTTTTCTGTGTGAAGTCATATATATTTGCACATTTACAAATTTAAACAAACTTTGAAATATAACAAAATTTGCTGACTTTATGAATAAGTTTTCAACAGAAAATCTTCTCTATTGCAAACTTTAATCTGTAAGAGTGTTTTCTAAAAATTTCTTAAAATAAATTTGCTAGTTGCTGACTAAAACTACGAAAGAGTTTTAGACCTGAACTTTCAAAATTATTTACAAAAATTTATTGGCATTAACAAGCCAATATTTTATTTTCATGGAAAAAGAGCTTAGATTTTAGTACACAGCGGCTAATCAACTCTAACTGAAACTTACTTTTCGCCCCAAAAGGCACAACTATAGTAAAGTTAAAGAAGAAGCCATAAACAAGCCAATCAGCCACTTCACAGAATACCATTCCGATCGGAAGTGGTTTCAATTCCGTAAGTTGCTTCTTCAGAAAACAAAAAACCGAAAATTTTCTTCGTAATCAAACCACTTTTAAATTTCAAATTGGAATTGAAAAACAATTTTGCTACTCACTTCATTTGCAATATACATATACTAAAAACCGTGCATACTCTAAGGAGCGTCAAATAAATATTTGGTCATGAGCTTTCCATGTTAATAAAAAGCTCAATGTGAGCTTTGCATCTAAAGCCAAGAGTAAACGAACGCCTCAAGGTATAAAAACTTTATCATTGTAAAAACGAAATACAAAAGAAACGGAATCTAAATCACTAAAAATTTACTTTTTCGGAATAACAACTACGGAATCAAAACCAATCCGAACGGAATCTGTGACACGGCTGAATATTTTATTTTCCTTAAAAATAAATGTAGATATTTAGTACACTGTTTGTATTTAGCACTTTATATGACTGCATGTTGATGAGAAAAAAAGGAATAATCACTCTATGACGCATTTGTTTTCTTTGTAAATCAACTTTCTATACTGGCAGTCATATTAAAAAAAGAGACACATACAAGATATGGTAACAAGTCACACACAATCTAAAAAGGTATAAAAAAAGGCCAACAAGCCTAACAAAAATATTGCATAATATTTCTCATCGCAAAATGTTGGCTCATGATGATGACGGCGTCAATAATGTTTATGGTGATGATGACATAACAATAAACTACAACTTTGCTGTTTACGCCATCAAAAAATCAAAAATTTCCATTCAATTCAATTAAACTAAAATAGAATCATAAAAAAGTATGGTGATTTTTATCATTAAATATAATAAGATTTTCTAATAAAAAAAAAATAAACTAAATAAAAATAAAATAAGGGGCACACAATCTTGTGGCAAATTCATTGACACATAAACTCAACACGAAGAATTCTCGAAAAAGTTATTTAAAAATGTTGTAAACAAAATCTAACACGTCATCGAGCTGCGCAATCATTTAATTAAATTCCTTTGCCTGTGAATTAATGACGTACACCTTTTTTGATTTTGCTTTATAGTAAGTGTATAGGTGAATGAGTCCCTTGATGAGAAAATAAACAGCCTTGTGGTTTTACTTTTCTTCGCTAGACTAGAATACATGAACAAAAATAAAAAAAGAACTATAAACAATGAAAAATGTTTTTTGTAATAAAGCGATGTACACAATCACGTCATATTTTTTTTAATAAATAAAGAGTCGTTAGTTGCTTTTTCATGTTGTTGTTGCTGTTATTTGCGCTCTGGTTATTACATGAAAGGCAAAAACATTCAACAAAGACGTCATTGTTTGTTTGATTGAAACAAAAAAATAAAAAAAAAATATTAAGTAAACAAGACTTCTATTAAGCAAGCACAAAGTTAGACATACTTTGTTGAAAAATACTCTGGAAACTAACTTTGTGAGTATGAATAATATTTTAGCACTCATACGTAGCAGTGGTCAAAGCAAAAGAAGAGCATTATGAAAAAAACCTTTCAAATATATTTGCTATTACTACAAACAAAATGGTAATAAATCTGTATCTTTGCAACTTGTGATCCGATTCCAAATTGAAGCATATCAAAATCATATAGGAGGACATAAGCTTCAAGAAAATTTTACTTTTTACCACCTTGTTGAAAGATATGATGGGATACAGGATGCCAAAGTGGACTACCAAATATATCAAAAACTTTATTGGTCTCATAGCTTTTACAAATATTATCAGATTTTAATGGCTTTTTTGAAAAGATTTTAATTAGATGAAGAAAATGCAGCTTATTTCATTTAAGGCCATTATTACAACTTGGCAATAGTTAAAGGCAGGATTTTGTCGGACGGATAAATAGTTTATCATTATTACAAAGTTTCTTTAACCTACCAATTAGGATGAACTTGCCTTTAACTTATCGCTCACTTTCAGTTAAAGTAAAATTGTAATAAAGATAAACTGTTTATCCGTCTGACAAAATCCTGCCTTTAACTATTGTCAAGTTGTAATAATGGCGCTAAGATATCTTTGATAACAATTGAGTACAGTTCGTTTACATCCAAAGAAATTTAATTATTTTGGCTTGAGTTCGGTTTTAATTTAATTTTTCAATTAAATTATATGTTTATTTAGAGATAAATGTGAAGCATGTAGACAAAGAAAAAAAATCTTTTTTGACTGCACGGAGGGTTGAACTGACATGTTTCGATAGCTCCTGCTAATCTCTTCAGAGTTCTCTTCCGCTTAGACCACTCGACAAAAGTCGGTGGTTTACAGCAAAGAGTTGAATATTATCTACCTTCAATCAATTCATACTGTTAATCTTATAGCTGTATCTCATTCGATAGTTATTGATATTAACTATTTTCTTTATGTCTTGTGTTAAGCTTCTTGTTATTTTTCTATTCTAGTGAGAATTCTCATTGATAATTGCAAGTACTATGTAGTGTGTGAATGTTTGTTTGTTCAGTTTATTTGAACATGTACATGTAACAGTATGAATTAATTAAAGGTAGATGATATTCAACTCTTGACTGCAAAGCACCGACTTTGATCGATGGTCTAAGCGGAAGAGAATTTTGAAGAGATTAGCGGGAGCTATCGAAACATGTCAGTTCAACCCTTCGTGCAGCCAAAAAATTTTTCTTAGTCTACATGCTTCACATTTATCTCTAAATAAAAATATAATTTAGCTTTGATAATTTTAAAGATATTAGGCTTTGAATTATGAAATTGCTGTTTTTTGGTCTTGAATTTATTCTATATTTCGTAAATATCTTCGGTAAAAGCATTAAGAAAATTCTCAAAAAAAAAGGTTATGCCACAAAAAATTTTTATTTATCTCAGTTGATGTTGTGGCGAAAATCAAAGTTAAATGAAATGAGATTACAAAGTGAGTTCATTTTTACATAAATACAGCTTAATTAATTTTTTAATTTTTCTCTATAATTTATAATTTTTGAAGAGGCTGCTCCACTGATTTTATCATAAGTTGCAAAAGAATTGTTCAATTTTATTACAAAAATCACAAGAAAACTTAAAATAAAATTACTTTTAAACGGTTCTTATCATTTTTGTATATACTCAATGGTTTTGAAATTACTCAGACCGCAACGAGGAAAAGTATTTTTTTCTTGTGCAAAATTTAATACTTTTTATTTTTTAAAAACTCACAAAAAGTCGAAAATGTCAAAATGTTACCATTTTTATTCTTGGATTATAAAGTTCCGTATACTAGAAATAAACAAAGCTTTATTTCATGAACATCGATCGATAAATATTGATTTTATTTACAATAAAATGGTATTACCTGATTTTTACAAAAATCTAGCTTTGAAGAGGCTGTTCCACCGATATTATCATAACTTCGGAAAGGGCTGTCAAATTTTATTACAAAAACACTAAACACTTTAAACAAAACTCCTTTTAACTGCTTGAATTATTTTTTCTTAAAAACTCAATAGTTTTGGAATTATTCAGACCTCAATTAAAAATTAAATTGATGTTAACTTTCCTTGGAATATTAATCATGCCCAATTCTCTCTGAATTAAAACGTTACGAACCTAATAATCAATTTGGATTCACAAAGCAAATACGTAAAAAAAAATAATCATATTAATAAGCAATTAGCTACTGGCTTGAGCTTTTCATATGTTTACATGTGTGGCATAGAGAAAGGAACCTAAGGGTAAAAAAAAATCAATTTTCACTTTTTTTTGATGTGGACAACATCTAAGCATCGAATGAGATCGATCCCATGCCCCAAAAGTGTTCCCTCCCAGAGATATGCGCGTTTTATGAAATCAGGGAAGCGATAAAGTAAATCTACTTCTTCGAATTTGTCCACCATTTCATCCTAAAACAGTCAGTAAGAATGTTATTAGTTTTAAATTATTTTCGCGAATAACATAATAAGGTTATGTGAGAAAATTTTCATACAGAATGATATTCACGATTTAAAAGAATTATAAATGAGTATTTATTATAATTCACAATTAATAATTTCAGAAAATAAACCTGGATTCGAAAAAACGCGTGCAAAATTGATATCAAACTCATGGAAACAGCGCGCTAGGTAGAAAACAGTAAGAACCAACTACACAAAGGGCTCTCCTAGGGCTCTTCTGGGTACCGGGTCACGCGGGGGTGCCCGGTAGCACTATTGCGGACGGTCTAGCCAAGGCCGGTGCCCGCGTACATGAAAATTACATCGACTGGTTAGTAGGTGTCCCACTAAAAAGCTGTAAAATACAAATTCAGCGCCAACTATTTAGAGAGGCGCAAACCAGATGGACAAATGAAATCACTTGTGAGGTTTCCAGATCCATCTGGCCCCAGTATAACCTCGCAAGATCTGCAACCATACTGGGGCTCCCTCGTCAACAGCTGCGTATACTCGTAGCGGTCATAACAGGGCACTGTCTTATTGGTGTCCATGCCAGAAGATTAAATCTTCCTTTTAATGATTTCTGTAGAAGTTGTCAGAATGAGGAGGAGGAAGAAACTGTCAAACACCTCCTCTGTCGATGTCCAGCACTATATAGACATAGGGCGTCATACTTGGGAAATCCGTCACTACCCGAACTAGCAGACCTGGGGGAATGCGACGTTAGGGGAATAAATTCATTCATAAGATACTCGGGTTGGTTTAACACCGACCCAACCTCTGGGATAGGAGGGACACCTCTCTGAACTTCCCTACTATCCATCCCAGGCATCACAAAGGGACCAAAGGACCCAAGTGGGCCGGTTGTTAGAAACCGGCAGCCTGTTCAACCTAACCTAACCTAACTACACAAAACAAGAGGTAGGGACGACCTACGCGCGTTTTCAAGGTTGACCAACACGTTCCTGACGTCATGAGATGTGTCCAACACGCTCAGTGATGGTACACCAAAGATACACGTATTTAAATCTTTAAAATGGCACCCTAAACAAAACCGGTTTTTACCCTTAGGTCCCTTTCTATTTTGCGCGTCACATGTTCATATATACTTGAGTATAAAATCAAACCAAAAAAGTTTGTCTTGAGTAGAACCAAAAATCAGAAAATGGGAATGAAGAAAAAAAAAACCAATGGCAGCACTGGGGAAATGCAGTTAATATCAACTTGAAAGTGAATTTAATTCTGGTATTCAATTATCACGAAAATGTTGTATATATAACAGACCAACCTAAATTACGGCGCAAAGCGTTGTCTGGCTGTCAAAATTTCTCATGGCCATACAAAATGTATGAAACCAACCGAAATAACGCGGCGTCAACGCTTTGCAATTGGAAAATCCAATTTTGACAGCGCGTAAAGAAGTGAAGTTGGCTGCAAAAGTACTGTTGTTTATTTTGTTAATGCTCACACATCCACATATCATTTTGTTAAGTAATGTAAATTTAGCCACTTTCAGGTCAATTAAGCGTCTTCATATCTATTTCTTATTTCTATTTTGAGTTTTTTATTAATCAAAGTGAGTAAACATTACTGTTTCTGGCGCAACGTTAACGCTCTAATTTAGGTTACTCATTTCAGCGTAAAAGCTAAGCGTTAAATTACGTTGCGCTTTGCGTCGTAATTTAGGTTAGTCTGTAAGAATTGAAACCACATTCAACAGAGTCAATTGACATGTGGTGATAAGCAAAATACACGTGAGCACTGACGATGGAAGTGTAGTGGCTTCCGAAAGTGGCGGGCTACTCTGTTCTGCTGTGCACGTTACCTTTTACCTTGTTCCTTCTAAAGGTTCGGAACTTCACTAACTGTTTTTTCTTTTATCATGTTCAACATCTGATGTCAGTTCAACCTTCCGTACAGCCTAACTTTTCTTTGAATGTTCAATATTTAGATGCTTTAGAATTTCTATCTTAATAAAAAATAGTTTAATCAAAAGATTAAACTAAAACCGAACTCAAGCCAAACTAATTAAATAACATTGCATTAACAAGAAATTTAAAACTTACAATTTTTATTAACTAATCATAAACCCACATACCCAGGAAAAATGTAGATGGCAAAATAATGAGTTAAAATGCAAAAAAACATACCCTTCACTACTTCTACTTTGACATTTTAATCAATTACTTTAACATGGTGATGTCACTAGAGGCAGTTACTTACCATATTTGTCTACAAATAACAAGTTATAAGTTTCAATATTTAGAAGGCATTGAATGCACAAAACACAATAAAAATTAACTGTCTCTGCTAAGCATAGAACTCATGTCATTTCCAGTTATTGTGTTATTTTATGCCAAGTGTTTTACTCACTAGGCTATTGCACAACTATTTTATTACGGGCTTAAAACTTGTTTTGACAACCATAAACACAATTAAAAAATGCATTTTGCTTCCCCAGAGGTTGAACAATTTATCGTCTGTATGATAAGCAGATCCACTAATACTCTGTCAATAAGTGAATAACTGGCTTGTTTAATTGCTAGTAAGTAATTGTTCAACTACTGTAAAGTAATTCAGAAGGTATGTTGTTTGTGGTTGAAAAGTATATTGTTCGATAATGGCAACTCATTGCCAAGTTTTTGCTGGGTAAGGTTTATTTCATGGAAATCGATGTATAAATATTGATTTTGTTCATAATGATGGAAAATCATCAGATTTTTGCAAAAATTCGAATACTTACACTGTACAACAAAATAATTTTTTTTAATAACATAGCCCACGGCTGATTCTGGTAGAGACCATCAAAAAATATATACATGTATCGGCTTTTTGAAAGCTTACATCTGGGATTCATTTTAGGGGGAGTTAATTTCCCCCACCACTTTTGTAGAATATCTTTATTCCGAGCGAACATTGTTTCTAAATCTGCCCATTAGTTTCAGAGATGTCGTAAAAGTTTGAGTCTAAAAATTTAAAATTTCATAAAAAATTTTAAAAAGTTCTCTTACTAGATTGTAAATGAAATCAAAAGTTGTGCACCAAAGAAGACCTCATTTTCTTTTTCATCGATGGTGTATTTTTAAGAATTTTTAAAAACAAGCTTTCTTAAAATTTTTATGACATTTTTAAGTTTTAGGCTGGAACTTTTATGATATCTCTGAAACTAATGAGCAGATTTGGTTCTTCTTGATGGCTACTATATGGCAAACTCTTCTCCAGTTATGATAATATGTCGTTCATTTTTCACATAAAGGTATATCGAAAACTAGAGCTTATGAAAAAAAATTAGTGCAAATTCGTGTGTAACCGCCCAAATAACTAAAGAAACAACTTCAAGCTCTAGAGAACAAAAAAATTTACCGAAGTTTGTAAATTTATGGGCTTTTTCTATTATTTTAATAGTTATGGGCCATTTCATATTTTGCTGTTTATTTTGTTAAATATGCGATTCAGGTAAAAGTCGGTAAGAGAAAATCTATTACAAACTTCGCAGACAACAACTCTTTAGAAGAAAGTTTCTTGTAAATACTATGGCCCCTATTATGATTCACAACTAAATTGATAGTTGAGTCGTAGTTGTCAATAGATTGGATGTTATGGATCACAACTTTCATCAAAGTGAGACAACTGTTTTTTATTAGTTGTGTTTTAGTTTTTATTTCGACTATTGTGTTACCTTTGCTTACTTTTAAAATGGCGATTTTAGGCGTTAGTCTATCCCATTTGTCAACCAATATTGTTGCCATATACATAAAACCTAAAATCTCAAGCCAAAACTAAAAATATCTAAAATTAAGTTATGAGTTTAGTCGAACTATAATGGGTTTATATCCAAAGAAATTTTTAATTATTTTGGCTTGAGTTCGGTTTTAATATAATCTTTCAATTAGTGACAGTATGAATTGATTAAAGTTAGATGCTATTCAGCTCTTGACTGTAAACACCCGACTTTAGTCGAGTGGTCTAAGCGGTAAAGAACTCTGATGAGATTAGCGGGAGCTATCGAAACGTCAGTTCTACCCTCCGCGCAGTCAAAATTTTCTTTGTCTACATGCTTCATATTTATCTCTAAAATAAAAATATAATTTAATTGAAAAATTAAATTAAAACCGAATTCAAGCCAAAATAATTAAAAATTTCTTTGAATATTTAAAATATTTTTTGATGGCTACTATGGTTTCAAAAACAGAGAGTATAGATGAAAACGAAGATAATTAAAGGCTCATTTAGCCGACCATAACGTTATTATAGTTGCATGTGCTGATCGTTTCTGTCTCATAGCTTTTCAATGTGACAGAAACGATCAGCACATGCAACTACATCAACGTCACGGTCGGCTAAATGAGCCTTAAAGCTAGTTGTGAATCATAATACAAGAAAATGGTTGAGTTGGGTCGTAACATTGACCACTCAACCTAGTTGTATATACGTTTTTTTCCCTACTTATAGCATTTTCTGTGTCAATACTTATCCCTTCAGGATTCCTTCTATCATCTGTTGTGGGTTTCGTTAAAACTTGATATATTCTCTTAAAGTCTTCTTATATTAAATGAATGTTAATATTTTATATAAACTGAATACGTATGCACTTACCATTCCACAAATGCATTCGTTTGCAGTGCAATTTAGTAGCTTTACATGTATAAGTAGATTTTTTGTTAAACTACTTAAACTCCTGCAAATAAAAGAAGTTATAGTAAATGTATTTGTAGTGCTTAACAAATAAATATAAAATAAATAAAAAAAATACGAGAGGAGATCAAAAAGTCTTTCGAAATTCGTAAATCATGTAAGGAACGGTAAAAATTCCTAACAAATATGTGCAGTTGAAAAGTTTAGTTAATTTTAACAATACAATACACAGGGGAAGAGTATTATTACTGCACAGGATTAATTGGTGAATTTTAATTCACATGTGAATGTAGTTCAAAGTCTATAAATTAATATCTTCTAGTTGACTCGCATTTAATAAAATCAATGCATAAGTTTTGATTTTATTTACATTTAAATGATGTTTGTTCATTAAGCAAAGAGTGTTACTGTTGCACAGTGTTTAAATTAAGAAAAAAGGATAATATATCTGTATCTTTGAAACTTGCTATCCGATTACAAAACGATGTATGTGAAAATCATAGAGGACGCCCTGAGCTTTAAGCGTGGTAAAATTTTGACCACCCTGTTGAAACACTCGTTAATCTACAGGGTGTCAAAGTTTACTACCTCGGCCATGAAAAACCTTGTCGGTTTAATAACTTACAAATATTATCCGGTAATAAATAAATTTAAACTTGGTGTACAGTTTATAAATAGATAAAGAAAATGCAGTTTATTTTATTAAGATATCATTCATTTTTTCTCCATTTTTTTCATGAAGTTTAGTATAGTTTTCATGCAGGTAAAAAAAATGATTCTGAAAACTTGACTATTTTTAGAAAATCTGCTCTTTTAGCTAAATTTTTGGGCTGGCGGGTAACAATTAAAAGCCACATTAGTTACTTTAAATATATCTAATATAATTTGTAGAGAAATTTGAAAAACTCGATGGGGTTTTTTCTTATGTGATTAATGTAGATTTTTGTAACAAAATTCACTAATTGCGTTCAATGCTGGATATTAATCGACTTAAACTTTCAACTGCAGTCATTTTTGAAGTATATTCTTTTAAAATATTGAAAGTAAAAAATTTTAGCTTAAAACATATTTGAGAAAAATGGCTCTATTTTTGTAAAAATTTAGCCATTTGTTACTCTCATTTCAAAGTCTTGATTTGATTCTTTTTCAATTCCCAAATTTAAGTGCAAATAAATTCGACATTTGTGTATCGATTTTAATGGGTTTTGGCTTATGCTATTCCTAATATAGCTGGCTTTCTATTAAATTATAG